>JAPDSC010085107.1:295727-342442 GCA_026290005.1 Latrodectus geometricus | reverse complement strand
ATATATATATATATATATATATATATATATATATATATTCTCCTTAATAGATACTTATCAGTCAAAAACTAATCTCTCCATCATCATTATCGATGGTGTGGGTAGTTTGTAGATTAAAAAGTCAAGAGTGATAAACACAAAATACAATTGCGTGTCGTAATCGCTTTGCTTCATTAATCAATATGATTTTTTCTACTGGAATTGCAATAAGTAATGAACTAAGTGTAAATGTAGTTGATTAATATACTACTAAAAGAAAGCAGCAGATGCAAAATCCAATTGGCCCTAGATTATTTTTCGATTGATTGAAGAAAGTTTAGAATTAAAAAATAGTTCAATATTATCAAGGAATAGAGTTATTTGAATAAAAAAGGCTACACAGATCATTGAGAGTTTTCATTTCCAAATACTTTGTTTATGATTATTGAACTACACTTTGTTAATTTTGTTGATTTTAGATACAATCAAAAAGAATAATACATTTCTACCATTTACTATACATTTTGGCACATAATATCATGTGTCATAAACAAAAATCATATTTTAATGTATTTAAAATTTCACGTATTTTTTAAAATTATTTGTACGTTTATTAGACAAATTTTAAAATGAATTTTTTCTTCAAATTTAAACGTTATTTGGATTATTAGTAATTTCCTTAAAACTTTTATAGATGATACAACTGATTATCAGAAATTCAATCCTTGTATAATAACTTTTATTGTAGTGGGAGCATTAAGTAATAAATTAAGTCTAATTTAATTTAGTTAATTTAAGTTAATTTAATTAATTAATTTAAGTAATAAATTAAGTCTAAATTAATAAGTGGGAGCGTTAAGTCTAATTTAATTTAAATGATGTATCAGTGAGTGAAAATAAGTCCCGATGATCAGACATCGTTTGTGGAGTGGGTGGTATTTGTTGTTGTTGTTAATGACACTTGGCAACGCCAAGCCCGCCTGTCAGTGAGACTAGGCGAATAAAGTCAGAGAGAGAGCGTCTTCCATTTTTTTTTTTTTAACAGAGCTCCCTTTTACGAAGGTGAAAGTACAACTTTTGGCTCATAGATGGCAGCACCACCTGAATCTTCCAATTTAGAGATTGAAATCTAAAGCCTGGCTCCATCCATTCCCAGAGGTATTAATTTGTAATGGGAACATGGAGGACATTTTTGGTGGTATTTAGCTGGATTCTGTGCTGTGTTTAACAAAAAGAGCAGTATTTAGTATTTTCATTCTCATTGTAAAAATCATCTAATGTGGTGGCTACATTGTTGTTTTTTAAGTTTTCTATTTGGAGACACTTGAATATTCTCTATTAAAAAGCTTAATTTTATCATTTTTATTTCATAATTCTGCCTCTATGGCTTCATTCTTAATTTCTTACAACAGTGTTTATATATTAAGTTCACATAAAAGCTCATTAAAATGTTTTGGTACAGCAAGCTATAAAATTGTAAAATTATTGAATATCCAGTTATTTCTAACTCAAATTTATCACAAATGAAAGAACTACAATAAGAATGTTATTAAAAACTACCAAAATTAAAATTTTTATTATCTTAAAAATTTCGAAATATTTATTGTACGTGTTTTAAGGACGATACATGATACAAGTGCATTAATTTTTTTTTTATCTTACTTAATAAAACTTGCTCCATGACTTTAATATTAGTTTTATTTTATTTACGTGAAAACGAATGGCATGGCAAAATATTCAAAATTAAATGTTAAAAACATTATTTCAAAAGAAATTCTCTGAAAGCTTTTGAAACATTTATAAGTGAAACATAGAGTAACTATTCATCGTCCCCAAAAATGAAACAGAAATTATTTTTTACCAAAAAGATTTCTCATACAAATTTATAAATTAATTCCTGATTTGTTAAATTCTTCCTTAAATATTCTTTAACAATACTAGATAAATTATTGATTTATAGTAAATAAAAAAAAAGAATTTCTTTTTGAAATGTATTTTTCAAAGAAAGATTCTAAAATGAAAAAAATGTTCTATCCATAAAAATCACATTCATTAATACATAAAATTATTTATAAGATAATTATAAAGCACCAATTTACAGAATATCATGTTTACAGACTTTATGCATATTTATTCTTTAATTTTCAAAGTAAATAGTCAACTTTGTATAATACTATAATTACAATAATAAAATGTTTTTAATTAGATTTAAATATAATGTAGATAGAAAACACACACATAGAACCAAAATTTTCATATGACAAATAAAAATGCTTTCGTTTTTGTGGAAAGTAATATATATATATATATATATATATATATATATATATATAGAAATTTTTATATAGTAATAAAAACTCTTTTCTTATTAATTTGTATCAATCATATTAATGTAGATAGAAATAATAGCAAAAGGTCAAATTATGTAATGTCAAAATAGGTAAAAATGTTATATCAAATATATTTAAAGCTATTTGTGTAAATATATTGCTTTCCCTTAATAAATAAGGATTTAGATTTGAGTGCTTTAGTATTCTTCGAAATAATGACACCTATTAGCTAAGTAATATTTATATTCTTAAATTAATTAGAGCTAATCTATTAATTGTTATATTTTAGTCATATTTTTATCTCTGCATTTTATTAATATTTCCCAAAAAATTAGAGGGAAGTATGTATTTGTGAATAGTTGTACAATTGTTTTTTGTATCTAATTTGTACTAAATTATATGGAATTTCGTGCAATTTTTTATTATATATTTGTAGTTTATTTAAACATTTGAGAATTGTTTATCATTTGACGTGTATGATAATTTACAAAATATTTTTAAAATATGCTAAATTGTAGCATATATAATGTGCATCTGATAATATTAAATAAGTGGTAATATGTTAATATTACCACTTAATTCATAATATGTTAAGTTATAATTGTTTCCATATATCTCATATTTTCAATATATCGTTGATACTATATATTATTCCTCTCGAAATAACAATTTTTGTATATATATATATATATATATATATATATATTTAACATAAGTATACAAAATTTATACAAAATAAAATAAAATATACATGAATTAACAAAATTAATACAGAAATTTATGTTTACATAATGTCCTCTATACCTATGAAATAAATATTGCATTATATTTATATATAGCATATAATTTCCTTACAAACTACAAAATTTATCAATGAATTTGTTATCATGTATTTAGAAATCAGGAAATGCGTTTTTATTTAAATTTAATTACTTGATTATAAACTTTCTTTTAGTAAATATAAAAATATTTCAAACGCAGTGCAACTGATGAAAATTAAATTTACATCCATATCATAGTAAGAATTTTTTTATTTCGAAGTAATAAACTTTTGTTTGCTAAAAATTTCATGTAATATTTAAAACTCTTTATATTCTTTAAATAAGATAAAATCTATTCTATTATAATCTTTTTTAGATTATATAGATTAAAACAAAATATAAAATTATCTTTCCTTACAATAAAGTGTTTTTGCTAAAAACAAAATTGACGCAAAAGATCATATTTGTCCTCAGGTTAGAAAAAAGAAAAAAAAAAACTTTTTTTCCATTTTAAAATGTTGGTGACCTAAATCAAAATCTCGAGAGAATGAAACTGGTGAAGCAAAACTTTTCTTGAAACTAAAAGATTTCCTTTTTTTATTGAAGATTATTTTTGCATCAACATTGTCGATATACCCAAGATTACTTTATCAAAAGCCTGTGAACTGTCAGATATGAGGGGTGAATTATTTTTCAGTTTAAATGTTAAGCAAGTATAAAAAGTTAATCAGAAATTTTTCATTATCATATTTAAGATTTATTATAATAAGTCAATATATGAAGTAAATTAATTCACCATGAATACATTTTTTGGTAATGGCAAAAAGTTCACAAAACTTTTAAAATTTACATTTCTTATATTTTCCAAAATATATACACACCACAAAAATTCTTGTAAATATGTGTATGGGATGATAAAAATAAATCAATTGTACATTAGAATAAACAACATTTGTTTATAAATAAAGTATAATTGATAAAATAAAATATGTAAATATTATTACATTGTATACATATATGATTTTGATTTTTTATTTGATAATTTTAAGATTACATTAAAGTTAAAAACTAAAATAACATAAAATTTCATTCCTTCCGTAATCATTAAAAGTCTTTGAAATTCCAAATTTCTAGTTTTTCTAAAGCTATTCTTTCACAATCATTTGACTTTCTAAGCTTATATCTACGTTTAATTTTAAAGATTTCAGATTATTGAATACAAATTATTATAATATGTATAAATAATAATTGTCTGATTTTTTTGCATTAAAATATTGTTTGTCATGAGATTAAAACTGTTTTGAATTATTCCATATGCATAATCAACAAAGGAATTACTAAAAAATGATTTAAATTAAACTTTCAACACATTAATATCATATTTGTGATTTGCTTTTGTTTTCGAAAAATTTGTATGAAAATAAAAAGTTATAGCAATACATGTTATTGAAATAAATACAATATTTTCAATAAATGCCTTTCTTATCAGTTCAGTTTATTAATTGATACTATTAAAGATGATTAAAATTATTTATTATTATTATTAATATACATCTGCTCTTTAAAATAATTTTTTAGAGGGATTCTCAATTTCTTTGAAAAAATAATTTGAGCAAAAAATAAACATTTTTTAAAAAATTATAAAAATATTAATGAATCATAAGACAATTATGACTAATATGGAAAATTTGAATAATGAAATCTTTTATTATTTAAAACACAAGATATTTATCATGAAATAAATTAAAATTTAAACAATTTAAATAATATTAAAAAGGCTGTGTGATACCATTGGAAGATCGAGTAATTGATACATTGTAAAACTGTAAATTTTTAAACAATTACAAAATTAATAAAACTAAGTAAATTGAAAATAATTTGATGTGTTTCAGTATTCAATAAAAAAAGACTATATCTACCTATTTGTATATATTCATATGCAAATAGATAGATAGAGTACAACTTAATCGACATTAAATAATAACTTATGTTAAGTCGCAAAGATTTCTTCAATTTTTTCCGTTTGTTCATATTACTAATCACTGGATTTTGCAATTTGTTTTTTGTTTTTTTCAATTCTTTTCATGAGCTCAATAAAAAAACTAGGAATTCATGAATAAAATTATTAAGTTGTAAATATTTGAATTGAAAAATATTGCATTTAAATTAGCAATGCTTAATAATGATAAACAGATATATGATTCTTTACTTTGTATGAATAATACTGTTTTATTTTAACTTTCACAACAGATGTATATTAACTCATTTGTTTGAAGATTTTATGATTTACAAAACGTGCTTCCTGAAAAGCCATTTGTCATTACATAACAAGTAAATATTTTTTTGTAATTTTATAAATATGTTGATTAGAAACAAATTAGGAAATTTTATTAAAATTCAAATTTGAATTTGCCCTATATTTTAACTCCCAAATGTGAATTTATATTCATTAAGAAAGATTCTAAGAAATTAGTGTCGTTATTTGAAATTAACTTTGATTATTTTAAAAATTCTTAAAATATAATTAAATATTGTTTCTCTATGCATATATTCTGTTTGTTAAACTAATTAAATGAAAATTTTAGATAAAAGACGTGAACAACTGCTATTCCTAAAAATTATTTTTAAAATAACTAGGGAAAAGGAAATAGGAAATAGTTAAATGTTGCTTTCATTTATAGAGACAATTGATTATTTAGAAAATGGGTTGTGTTATTCAAAGAATTCAGCTCTAAGAATTTACATTATTTCTTCTCTACACAACCTGCATTCAAAGAGATAGAAAATAGTTTTCGCTAAGTAGGAAGAATAGATTTGAAGCAACTCTTAAACTAAAATTAATGCTACATCATATTTTTTCAATATGATATCGATTCTTTGAAGCGTTAAATTAAAATGAAAACTAAATTTATATTTTAATAAGATATAAAAATTCCAGTTTACAAATTTTAAGCTATAATGAAGAGATTTTAACTTAAGAAATATATTTCACAAATGGGTTAATATTAAAGGAAAATTAATTTGAAATTACGAATAATATTTCCTTTCATATACTTTTAACAGAGAGAGAGTTTAATTGGTTATCTTAGGATACTAAAATGTTTGAAATACGAAATCGAAAATTAAAATAAATATTATGTGGGAAACATTAGTCTAATAAAAATTTTTGAATTAAAAATGAATTAAATTGCAGTCACATTTTTATTTCTTAACTATTTTTAACGAAATCTCAAGCATATTCATTCTAATATTTATAGTTAAATATGGTTAATAAGTGGCTATATATATAGCGTCAAAAAATATCTTTTTCCTTGCCAAATAATTCATGTGGTTTAATATATTGTTCATAAAACACATTTTAATAAATTTTATTTTAATCGAATTATATATATCTAAAGTACAATTGGGAAATACTTCTAGCAATAAAATCATCATTTCTACATGTTACGCTTTTCAAAACAAAGTAATTGGGAGAAAATATTTTAATTCGGAAAAAGGTTAATTCATTAAGTGATTATTAAAATTTTTAACTAATAAATATATTCTATCAAATAATTACTAACTATGAGTTTAAGTAGCATATGCAATCATCAAATGTCATATATTTTGAAGGGAATATTTAGGAAAGAAAATTGCATAAATTCCATACAGCATCAATAAAAGATATTTTTAATATAATAGTTTAAGGGCTGTTTGTTTTGAAGACACGCAAAAGTATTTTGGAAATATATATACAATACCTAATGGACTATCAAACCTTAATTTTTTTTTCATCACTAAAAATCATATTACAATCACTATGTCAAAAACACTGCTGGTGCCTATAATATAAACAAGTATAGTTTTATAAATTTAGTATGTACATCCTATGAAAAATGTGTTTTGAGAAAATATGAATTTTTGAAACATGCTGTGATTTCTGAGTTTCGTGACAAAGAAACTTTGTAAAAAGTTTTAATCAATAACAGTTTTGTGAAAATAGGAAAAATATCTGTTAACAGAAACTTAAAATAATTATATTTTACAATTCACTTTCACGAAAGTTAAGAATGCTTGATATATATTCCTTTAAGATTACTTACAAGCATCCATGAAAGCCAATTTAGAAATTTGAGCATCTTTTGAAGTAAGATATAATTTGTCTCTGAGAGTACCTGTAGTAGCAGAGTCGTTCAATAATGAACACCTAAAACAACTGTAACAGGACAATAAAAAACCCCTGTCATATTTAGATTTCCTACACATCGTCCAATCCTAACTATTTATTACATAATTGCATCACTTTTTCTAAGTGGCAACTGTTTTTTAGGAGAAATCCATCAACAGAGAACAAAATCTTATATAGTTACAGTATAGCACTACTATAAGGTCATTTTCAAATTTTATATGTTATTCCTTTCAAATATTGATGAGTTCATAGCTCTAGAAGGTGAAACATTCTCCATATTGTCTAGTTTTAACTATAGATTTCTATGAAAAATTCAATAATTGAACACGAAATTTTATCAAATTTTATACATTTATTAAATTTTAGCCCTTTTGATTTTGGCTGTGAGGTTCACTATAAGCGTAATTTATCTGGAGAAAAATTGGATATTTTTCCGAAAACAAATATCACTTTTCGTATTCAGTAGCTTCTTTAATGCAGTAGATAAACAGCCAATGAAATGTCTTCTGCTTGGCAGGATTTGTTACGTGCTTCGTCCGTCCACATACATCTTTTTGAAATAAGTTAATTATATGAATTTAGTACATTAATTGAACTAATACTTATTTATGCTTTTAGTTAATATGTATATATTACATTTTCTTGCCCAATTTACACATGTGTTTTATGCATCATAACTGAAAAACATTTTATTATGTTATTTTTATTAAATATTGTGCTAAGGTTAGTCCCTTCTATCTGCGTCATTCTATGAGTATTTTCAGAAGAAACTTTTACTTGAAGTTAATTTCTTTATGCTTTAAACGAGTTTCCCTATTGGCTTGAAACATTTACTAACACTGAAATTCGTTTCATACATACCAAGTACTTTGAAATATATCGCATTATCTAGAACATAATTAATTTCCCTTTTAGAAATACACATAATTCATAAAAATACATTTTAATCAAATCTATACATGATAATGAAAATACTCCACAAATATGGTGTAGAAGAAAATTTTATATGTTTCTATACATAAATACACTTTATTTACTTTATTTCCGATAAAGCATTTTTCTATAAATATAAAATAATATAGAAAAAATGGTAATACTTATTAGGACTGCAAATAAAATTCTTGGAATATTATTCCAAGATTGAAAACATTAAATTTAAATAAATATAAAATGAATATATTGTAGAAATTTCTCTATTAAAACTTTTTTAAATAATATATGCATCTACTTTAAATAACAGAGATGATCAAAATTAGAATTGCTTATTGGTTGAATAAACATAAATTAATAGAGAATAATATAAACGTCATTATAACGATAAATTTTTGCATGACAAAGATAGGGAAAATGTTTTATGAGATAGTTTTATATATTGTAAAATACCCTTTTTCCGCTTATTAAATTTCATTATTTATAAATTAAACTAATTTTTATTATCATATTATCCAATAAAGATTTAATGTTATAAATAAAATATTAATTAATTATTTATTCTATATATTTCAACTTTTCATAAACATCTGCACAATTATTTTACTCAAATGCTCCTGGCTCCAAAAAATTATTGCTGTTATAATTAAACAGTTTTTTTCTTGATAATTAGCTTCTCTCCTGCGCTCACTTTCTCAGAAATAAATGTATTTCTTTAACACGATGGTTAATTAAAAAAATATTATGTTTATTCAAAACTTGTTAAGCTAAAAACTAACTAGAGTATTAAAGGAAGATTAGTTTTTCTCTCAGAATTTAATTTTTTAATTAATTCTTTGAAATAAGATGTAAATACAACTTCTTACTTGTTTTTATTCGTTCTTCCAAAATAAAATTTTATTCTTTTATTAAATTTTTTAGGAAGAAACAGTGAGTGAAAGTATTTAAATCAAGCAATTTGTACAAAATAATTATTCCCAGTTTAACACTGTGCATTTTTAATATACTTCTTAAGTTTATAACCAAGGTTTATTAAGTTTATGACCTTAGGCAAGAACTGGGAAAGAATTTTAAAAATGCTCAGCCATTTTTTTTGGGGGGGGGGGTTACAACAGCTTTTATTTTTTCTAAGCAATAATTACAGAAAAAAATTAAGTATGTTAATCATTTTACTTTACATATCATTGCCATTGAAAAAATGTAAATGATAATGTTACGCATTGATAAAATAAATTCTTTTAAATGTTAAAATACAGGTTTTTAATACATTGTTCTAAAATTTAGTATAAATAAAAGCATTTTTTGACTGCATCTTTCAAACTACTTATTAAAATTCTTAAAAACAATGCTAAATCTTATTAAAATTGATAAATTCTCTTAGCTTGATAAACTATATTTATTTATTTTGTAAAAAATTGATGATGTCAGTCTGTAAACACTAGAAATATTTAGTATTATTATATAGTTCCAATTTCAAATATTAAGTGTGTCTGACTGTGCAAAATAAACTACGCATTTATAAACAATAGTTTGTTTAGAATTTATAAAAAAATTTAATTATGAACAAAATAAAATTAAAAAATTAGAACGTTATGATAATTAAATAAGTTTCAATTATTTTTCTTTTAACAAGTTTAATAGAGAAATAATTAACTAAAAAAAATATGTATTTAGAATTTTATATGACTTTAACAATATTCACCTTAACTATATTGAGTTATTAAGAATATATTTACAAAATTATTTTTAATTATTTATAATTTGACATTTATTATTACTTTTGTTGATTACAAAGCTAAGAATATAAATGGAAATTTTCTTCATTTGCAGAATCCTTCGATCATTGAATGAAAGTACTATTAATACCACTGAAAAATCCATAAATTGCAAGGAAAATTATGTCACAAATATTACATCGTGAACTAAAGCAAAAACACAAACATATGTATTTCATATTATCTTTCATATTTCATTCTACTTTTTAAAATTATGTCTGTAACTTAGGAAAAGAAAGATTAAGTTATCTTCAAGTCATGTATCACACAAAGCATAGTAGCCCCATTTATTAGAAGATTGCAATATTGGAATTCCCCCACTAATAAGTTACGAACAAATGACAGCTAGGAAGTCCAAAGAATTTTATATAATTGTTCGGAGACTGCCCCTATAACAATTAAATAAGCGAACTACTGTTTCGTTTTTCCTTAGTTTTATTTGATGTATATTCTACAAAAATATCTTATGGAATATACATTGTCATCCTCGTATTGAATATTTTTCTAGCAATATTATGAAACGGCCTACGATTCTACATAAATTTTTAAGATTTTAGCAGTTATATGGATGTTTCATTTGTCAAACTCTATTTTTGAGTTTCCTAAATCTTTAATTGAAAAAGCTGTGCATAAAATATAACTTCTTAAAAACCATAATTAAATAATATGAAAAATGTTAATTTATTTAATTTTTAGCATTTATCTCAACTTCTTGTTTTAGGGAGTTAATTGATATGGCAAATGAAGCAGCCATAAATGTGTAAATTTCGTATATCTATCATCAGTTGTGGGAATAGAAAATTATTGTAAATCCATTAAAGTAACATAGCTGAAAATTTAATTAGTAGTTTAACGGGTAAATAACGAAAATTAATGCCGTATTTAAAATAAATGATGTTTCTAAGACCCATAATCTTTAAACTGGTTTTATTTATTATTCTGCTATCATTCTTAATAGGATTTTATTAAAGGCGGGGAAAAGTAATTTGATAATCCATATTTATGATCCCACAGCTATTCAGGAAATTGTAACTTTGAACAAAGCGTACGTGAAACAGTTTACCCCGCAAATCGAGAAATCCTGCGATATTTTTTGTTCTTTTATCGATTGATTTTTTGGCTAACGGAAGAGCGAATTAGGGGATTCTGTTTCGTATGTTAATTAATTGTGAAACTTATTACAATGAATTTCTTTCACTAAAATGTTTATTAATATCATTTTAGGAAACATAATATTATTGTCTATGTTGATGGCAAAAGTTATGAAGTTGTACAGGTAATTAAAAATGATGTTTTCAATAAAAGGTTGTAAAACTTGCTTTATAAGTTGGATACGCGAAATATATATTCTTATATACATACAATTTTTTTCAGTTAATAAATTATTTCAGCTATTTATTTTTTCTTAGAATATTTAAGAACAATTAAAAAATTTTTATTAGTGTAGTTTCATTATTTCTCAGAGTAAATATATTTTACCCAATGTGAATAGTAAATAAAAAACAAAGTTTATAAATAATAAATAATCCTATGAAAATGTTTTTGCATTTATATAATTAAATCTTTATCACAAAATTTTTGTATATGATCTCCTTATAATTAAAGTACTAATTAAATAATAGGATTAATATTTTCATATAAAGAACATGGTAATTGTATGACAATTCTTTCAATAATTATTTCAATTGTATAATTATTAGGGTAAATTTACATTTATACCATTGTAAACTAAATAGATATAATATTAACAAATCCCATATGAAATATGCATGATAGTGAAAATGGAGTTATTTTTAGAATAACTATACAAATTACTTGGTAGATAAATCCAACCTTCTGAATTATTTATGCAAATGAACCGAATTGTTACAGGTGCACATATTCACACAAGTGAAGCGAGATAGAAATCAAGGAATCTACAGAATGGATAAATGGTTACATGGAATTTGGAATCTATATAAAAAGTTTTTTGAACATTTATTTATTTAATTATTTACATTTAATAAACATTTTTTATTAATAGTGGGCAGTATTCAATTATTGCTCGGAAGAAAATCCACAAAACTCCTGAAAATACATTCCAACAAATATTCTTGATAAACCTCCAAGAGTCACATCTAACTCCTGTTCCTCAACAGTATCTGAGATCGAACATCAAAATTCAACTCCAAAGTGTGCAATTCATTCATTATATCACATAATAACGTATTCAAATTTAACTACACTGTTGCACGTGGCAGATAAATTTGTAAATTATTTAAAAATCATATACATATATCATACATATATATATTAAATATTTTGAATAAAGTTTTAAAAAATGTGAGTCAGAAAAACAATTCTCTAATATTGTAATATAAAAAATGTTTTTATCATGTTGACTGAATTTGCAATTTCCGTATTGTTATATAATTTTCCATAATATAATGTTGATACTGAAAAAAAGAAGATTTCTTTAGATATTCTGATTGTTGTATTTATTTACAAATTAAATCATTATGAAATATAGAATTTTTACTAGTCGCTGTTCTATGAATTTAATATTTAATTCACAGTAAATACATTCAGAAATCATAATAAAGTTTGTGTTAAAAATAAACATTAAACCCATGTTTTAATTGAATAATTTGACTTCAATTGCATTTTTAAATTCTCTCATGTTGGGAATGAATAAATAGTAAAAATATATAAATAATGGGATTATCTAGACAAAGAGATTAAAATATTTGTTTAATGCAATTTTAATTTAAAATAATATGTTTAAAATTACAAATGTTAACAAAATAACAGCCAAAAGTTAAAGAAAAAGCTTTTACACTTGCAAAATTCCTGTTCTTATAATCAGGATTTTTGTCATTCATAGTTAAATCGATGAAAATAAGCAAATAACTCAAAACATCTTTAAAACGCTTAATAACATGGCATTTTAAGATTAGAGACTATTAATTCATATCAAAATATTCAGTGAAAAGCAATTTATTCGTATAAAAGTTGCCACCTTAATCTAATTATTGAGAAAATGTATTTTCTTTCAACTAACACCAAGTGAACTATTGCTTCACTGTGAAATAATAGGATAAAATCTAGGTCAAAGTGAATAAATAGAAAAGGTTTCTCAAACATTTTGTTTTTGAATTTAAATTTTTATTGTTGGTGATATTTGATATTTATATGGAGTAAGAATAGTTGCTGAAATAGATTAATAACTTTGAGGAATTATATCTATAAATATTCATTGTTTTTTATTTTTATACAGTTTATTATTTTTACAGTCAAAAAACATTTTAACAACTAAAAAATACATTATTAACTCAATTACTGATATTTAAAAATCTCAAAATAAAAGGAAATTCAGAATTAAAGCATTAGCATGGAAAAATATAGAGTAATAATATTCCAATTAAAATATTTGTATATAATAATAGGAAAGATAAAAAGTTAATAAAAACTATTTAAATAAAAAGAAAATTTACCACTTAATCCCTAAAACCTTTTGCTATAGTGCTTTCATTAAACTTTTTATTCGCATGAAATGGTAACTAATCTTACGTAATCACTTTTCAAATGTATAACTTAGTTAATCTATAGTAAATTATGTAATTTCTTATCTTATTGATATTCATATAAATTCTCAATTTGTTTTGTTATATATATGCTTTCAAAAGAATAATTTATATTCACTGAAATTTAGATATTAATTTTGCTAGAAATAATATTATTTTATAATAAATTATTTTTAATTATTGTAATTAATTTTTCCGCTGTGTATATGGCATTAAAGCAGTATACGGCATAGGTGACAATATATTCGAATGCATATATGTATTAGACATATATCGTTAGTTATTTTTACATTTAGAAAAACGTCTTTAATTATTTAAAAATTACCTTTTTCTTTAAAAGCAAAATATATTAATAGAAGAAAAAATAAGATAATTTTATGAAGTGTTTCCAAAGAAGGTAATGAAGTAAACCATATACATCAATTTTATTGTAATTGCCATTTAAATAGACAGTTGGATAAAAAACGATAAGAGAAAAATATTTCATAAAATTTAATTATAATTTACCAAATTATAAATATATACATATTCTCTTAATTAAAACAAATTATATCATATGTAGTTAGAAGAGAAGATAACTTCAATTAAAGTGTATCTTCACAGCCAGAATATTATTCTGTACCCATATATCACTTTTTTATATGCATATTCTTACTCTCACTGTGTACAGTTTCAATTTGAATATAATTGGGATAGGTAATAGCAAATTTTCTTTCAAAAATATAGTACAAATGTACAAAGGCAGTTAATTAAATCACTTGGATGTTTGCATCCAATAATCACTAGATCAAATTTAAGAGTAATTTCCATAATTTATAATGTTATTCTATGTTCATCATCCATGCTATCTTATTCACAAAGCAATCCACTTAGGAAATCGCAAATTAGGCATTCACCTCACGTGAGAAAAGCATTACATTTCCTCTAGCATATTAAATAATTTAAGGGAGTCAACGTTCTATATTTCTATTAGGAATGAGAAATGTGGATAAAATGGAACGAATTAAATTATTGTGAATCATGTTTTCTGTTCCATCGAGTTGCACATTAAGATGAAATTACCACTCCTATTAAACAATGTATAAATATTAAGATAGAGAACCAACTTGTGATATTCTCTATCGGAGCAAACGTAACTGCAAACGTAACTGCATTAAAAATATTTGTAAGGCTCCAGAAAACGTTTTTAAGCATATTCATATCTTTGCATTTAATGAAAACAAAAATATCCTTTTATTGTTGAATAATAGAGCTGGCTAATGTAAAAGACTTATGAAATTCGATCTTTAGGCAATGATACCTGTTTGATTTTAAGTATTATGAAAAGACTAAAAATATTTTCTGGTATTTTCATTATTTGATAAATTTTAAATACCAAAAGTGTGAAAAGTTTTAACAACAATATAAGGACGAAATATACTTCTATACTGAACTTCTGTCTTTAATATCAAAATAGACAATTTGCTTTTAAAACGTTACAAGACTTATGTTGCCATTTATTATTTCATTAGCTATAAATTAAAATTTTTTTCAAAATATTCTTGGGAAATTTAATCAATTATAATTTTTTTCATACATTATAATTTCAAACAATTCAGAATAAACTTTATTGTTTTCAAATCCCCATTCATATTAAAACAAATTATCACAATTTTTAAAGAGTGTAACTTACTTGATAATTCATTCATAAATAAATCCTCCCTATTCTTTGATTATTTCAAAATATATAACAATTCCGTTAATAAAAACTATTTTGCATTTATCTAACATTGACATAAAAAATTGTCAAAGTACATTTTAATAAATGAATAAGACATTAATTCTCACTTTAAATGGTTATATGAAAATTCATTATATGATATTTCATTAGATGAAAATCATAACATTGACATAAGAAATTATCATAGTACGTACTAATAAAAGAGAAAGACATTAATTCTCACTTTAAATGGTTATATGAAAATTGCTTTATGTGAATAATGTTTAAGCATTATTGAGTAATCCAATGTTGATTTAAAGTTCGGGGAAGTATATCACCCCCATATTTCTTACATGAGCTGAGATGCATAATGCTCATTTCATAAAACTGTCTTCATAAAAAAAATCGTTACACTGGATCCATCCAAGCACGCTGATTTACTTAAAGACAGTGACAAAATGTCTCATAACTTCTTTTATGGGACATTTTTTTCATATAAGATACCAAATTAAATCCATGAAAACATTCTGATTAGATCCCCCGGGTGCATATAAATCATTTTTATCACTGAAAATAACAGTTTTATTACTCATAAGAGCGTTGACCTGTAATAATTGTTTAACTCTGTGTCTCATTCTAATCTAATATTATGAACGTGAAGATAAATATTCCTATTTGCAAATAAGTTGTTACTATGTTAACAATTTGTATTCTTAAATTATAATTACAGATCTCAATAATCTAAGTAAAAAACAAAGCTAAAGCTAACTAAAATTATTGATTCATGAAAACCTACTATAGCATTACTCTTTTGTTGTTCATATTATTCTCTCAAAATTTATGAAATATATTTGTTTTAGTTTAAATAGAAGGCTGACATGTTATTTAATCTTCTAAGTTTTACTTGTAAGTAGTTAATGATAAACTTTAAATGAAATTGATCTGATATTTATTTTACGTTCACCTTTACGAATTATTTATTTAGTAATTATTTATTAATTAATAATTAATTTGGAGTAGAAAAAAATTTTATGTATGAGTAATTGAAACAAAGTTTTTAATGAAATTCAGATTAAAATTATTCGAAAAAAATTTTTACAGTGTTTATTTTAAAATGAGTTTACTTTAAACTGTGTTTAATAATTTCATATGCAAATAACCTTAACAGAAAGAATATCGAAAAGTAAGAAATAAATAAAAGTTAAAAAATGTTAATTAATAGAATAATAGAGAATAATAGATTTTTTTAATATGCTAAAGTAATAAACACACTACAATAAATTACGTCATTTTTTTAATTTCATTGATTTATACATCCTTTTATATGAATGTCAATACTAATTTTTTTATATAAATGAATAACAAATTAAATGATACAGTTTTAAATTAAATCCCTATAGACTGAGCTTTAAAAGGAACTAAATTAATTGACAAAATAGCTTATTACATATAGATGTTTTGACAACATGTCATTCACAAAACAATGAATAATATAAAAGCCATATGTTTTTATAAATACGCTTGTCTCATTTATATTTGTCATTTAGTATAATAATTGAATGTAATTTCCAAAATGCTTATACATATTTTTCAAAGATTTATCTGTCATAAGTGTTTTTTAAGACATAAAATCATAACATTTTCTTAAAATAAGATTAATTATTTTAAAAAATTCTTATTTTAAGATTATGTTAAATAGTATAAAATTGTAGGACAAGAGAAATTTATAAGTGAGTCACATTTATTGTGTTATATTTAAACGCATCGAAAACTGAACAATGAGAAAATCTATGTAGTTCATTCAATAGTTATTATATTTAGATTTAACATATAATTATGATGAAATATATTAACAGATTTATATAGTATTTAAGGCTCTATTAAACCTTGCATAGCAAGAAATCAAAATACAATTCTTATGTTTGTATCAAGCTTGCACAAATTTTGTATTTCTTTATTCAGCAGATTCTCAGTTTTTAAAAAGAATTACTTTGTTCGAGGTTAAAATAGTTTTAAGATAACATGTAATCCTTGTTAAATTAAACCAGTTTACCTTTATTTAAAAACTTGTCAAAACGAAACCCCTTTTTTCCACTAAAAGTAAATGGATAAATTTTAGTCTCATCAAAATTATTCACAATCAGTTTAATGTTATGATTAAAATAATAATTCTTCATAATTATACAAATGATATCGGTTTAGTTAGCTTTTTTTAAAAAGAACACAACTTAATTAATTATTAAATCTATTTGAGACTGAATATAATATTTTTTAAATTTTTCATATATGTGTGTTTATTTTATAAGAAAAGGAACTATCTTTGGGAAATATTTTAGAGACAAATTTAAATTTGGCACTTTTATGAAATATTTATGATTATTTAAGAGCAATAATAAATATAAGGATTTGTTAAATATAGACCATAATGTTGTCATTCAAATCAACTTTACTAATTTTTTTATCCAACATTAAGGCTAACTTAATTCTAAGAATTTCATTAGAAAATTAAGTTAGCCTTGATATTTGATAGAACCTATTAACCAATTTATCGTTATCAATATTAATTTTTATTGATGTTCATATCTCAACAAAAAATATCAATTTGAGAAAAAACAATCTTTTATATTTTTGAAATTTCAGTTTTTTTAATCATTCATGAAACTTTCTATCTATTTTTTGTGAAAAGAAATATGTTTCGTATATTTCTGAAAAGTAGTATTGTTATTTTCTGCCATGCCAAAAACACATATGATGGTTTGGCATTTATTCTGACGTCAGCGACAACTCAGCCATTGAAAAAATGAGGTCGAAATATCCTAGCCAACCATTTTCTTTCGATGCTCTCATATCATTCTCAGCAAAGGTGACCAGCTTAAGAAAACGAAAACCACTGAATAGTAGGTGACCACATTCAGAAAACTGCTGTTAAAGATACGTCAGGGACCGTCTAAAAGATGAATTTGCGTTCTCTTTAATGGTTTCGTTTCAATATTTTATGCATTTGTGCATAATTTATGTTATGAAGGAATGCATTTTAGTATACATGATATATGTTTATAATATATATACATATGCATTACAAATGTTTAAAAATAAAAAAGGTATTACATCATTAACAACTTATGTGATTTATAAAACCCTAATAATATGTTTATTAAAAATTTTTTTCATAAAATGTTAATCAATGTAGCTCATTTTTATATTTGAGATTTGATTTAAGCTTTGAATGTGATTAAATTGCATAACATGCTTCAAATTTAAAATGAATGACATATATAATTAGTTTTAATTTTATAAATCTGAAAATTTTGTAATTATATTGTTTATTTTAGCTTTATTTCATATATTAGTTATAATACAAAATTTATAAATTGCAATAATCAGTTGAAAATGGTTCCTATGACGTTTACATATACGCAATTTATTATGTTTTACGATATCTTTATTATTTTGAATGTTTCTTCAAATTAAAAATAATAGAAATAAATAATCTTTAATGTAAATATTAAACAGAGGGAAGTATCACAATTCACGCAGAAATAAAAAAGGTCATTAACTTACAAAAGGATTTTTACTATGTGGGTTCATCTTTATATACATATTTCTAAAGCATTATATAGAAAATTAAATAAATTGAAATTATATTACTTAGAAAATGAATTTTTTCAACGCAAAGTTTTAGATAAATATAAGAGAATCATTAACGTGTAATATGTTAAAATAAATATTTGTTTTCATATCACAATTTTACAAAAAAACAATTATTTACTGATAAAACTTATCGACCAAACGGTCGTTTTTACGATAAAAGATGAAAACTATTTGCCTTTTATCTCATGTTTAAGGATCACAATTTCAGGTAATCCAGCTTATAAAATTTAAAAATTTATACTGCTGTTGAAGTCTAGGACGTAGTGTATTCTTACTCTATTATTTAAATATTGTATCATTTTATTTATGAAAAATCGTATTCCTGATGTTAATTCTGTGGTAATTTTTTCCTGAAATAAGCATTTTAAGAGAAAAACAAGTGCTTGCACTGGTGTTTGTAATATTTCATAAATGTAATTTTATTTTTCTTATTAAAACTTTTTATGTACATAAGAATTACTTCAAAACGCAAAACATTGTCAGAAACTCCATATAAAAATGAATTTTTTGCGTTCTCTTTTCATGCGAAATTAAAATTTTCATTCCAAACTGCCTTTGGGTTTAAGCAAGGTTTAATTAAACTTCTTAATTTTACTGTCAAATCCAGTGTCTGCATGTGCAAGTGCATAAAAAATTTTATTACAGACAACACACAAATATTCTGCTTTTACTGTTCACAATGGTAATTGTTTGCCATATTATGGTCCTTCAGAAGTAAGTAAAAATGAATGAAAACAAATAGAAATACGTGTTTTGTTATGTTATTGCAAAATAATAAAAAAAGAAATAACTAGTTTCCCTTCAAATTATTTCATTGTAATTATTAAAAATTTTGCCAGATGTTCTGTCATTTTGAATGGAAAAAAAAATTTTTTTTTAATGTAATAAAACCTTTCATAAGAATTACTATGTAATTTTTAAGAAAGATTCTTATGAAATGTATCAAAAATATTCTAACCTCAAAACAAATAATTATATATATTTTAGGATAAAATTCAAGTTTATAATCATCATAAAACCAAAAATGTGGATTTAAAACTCATATTTCCTTAAAAATTGAACAGCGAAATATCAATGGAATTTGTTGTTCAAACAATTTTAAACAAAAATATATTCTTTTGAGATGAAAAGCAAATAAATTTTTGATGAGTAACACAAATTTTATATTTGTGTATACATTTATAAGTTAAGAATGATAAACTATTGAATAATATATATATATATAGTGAGTACATATAAATAATACATTACACCAACAAATTTTAAAATACAATCAAAAAGTTTGAGAATACATGAATATATGTTTGAACATTCTTCAAAATGAAGTTGTATTTTTATTTCATTCAACGTCATTATGATTGTTATTAATCTCAGAGAACACTATTTTATTCGTTGATTAAATTATTTAGAAAGGAATTAATTTGACTTAAATGAGAATACTGAAACAAATTTACTTTTAAAAAAATATAACTATTTACGTAAGGAATTAATTTATCTGTAAGCCTTTTGACATTTCACTAAAAAGTTATAAGCATATTTTTGTGTTATATTAAAAAATAATTTTATATCAATTATTAATAACTAAAAAAGCTATGATTTTTTTGTTACGTAATTACATTTACGTTTAGTTGCATAAATGGAAGTTTCATAACCTATACCATAGCAAAAATTACTTTTTTAATTAGAAAATTAAATTTTTATGTCAGATTTCAAGCTATTTTTTGAATTATTTAACGATATTCAGTAATTGGATACGATAATTTATTATAATAATTTTTCAACCTTTTATTGTATTAAAAATAATCCATGAATATATTTTAATTCTAAAAAATTTTGTAAAATGTTTATATTTTCCATTTTTCTATAACAATAAATTTCAAAAGTATAAAATTCCATCCTTATCATTCATCCCTTATTGATATGATACAGACTTCAAATAAGAAGAAGGAAGTGTTAAGGAATTTTCAGAGTAAATCCTATTTTTACGCATTTTCCTTTTAAAAAATCCCTCAACACAGTCAAAGTTGAGCTTAAAATTTAAGTGTGCGAAATTTGTTCTGAAAAAGTTCCATTATCTAAAGACTCAAAAAATGTAAGAGGATGAAGGCAGAATGAATCATAAATCTAGAACATTCTCTTTCGGAGTGTTGAGAAGTAAAAAGGGAAGCATGATCCTAAAAGGAAAACTGCATAAGTAAGGTATTTTGCATTTTGTAAATCATCTCTGTGATTTCAGGAACTAAAGAGTGATTTATAATTATAATACATTTCCATTGTAAATCTTCGGCTGATAATGTAGTAAAAATTTGTCATAATTCTTTTTAAATAATAATAAAATTTTTGATTTTCTCGTAAGTTAGAAAATTATGTATTTATCAAGCTTTTTCCTCTGTTTTTTAATTCTTTTCTGGAAAACATTTTTACTTATAGACCATCAATTTGCATTTGTCAATATATAATTAATACCTATAAAATACGAAACATTTAAGAAACTGTATGATGAATTGAAGTATTTCCAATGACTTGAAAATTTGGAAGTCATAAAATAAATAAGGTATTCAAAAATTTTTATGAATTCAAAATTATACTTTTCCAAAATATCATTGAAATTTAAGGAAGGAGACACAGAAATTGAAAAATAAATCTCCGAAATTTAAAAAAAAACTCTTAGATATTTTGCTCATAAATTAAATTTACATAACGAAGATTAAACTGAACTACACGTCATGAATAATGTTGGTTATGTCTCTAAATGGAATTCAAATATACCTTTTACGCAAATTTTTTCCAAATTACAGTTTTGAAACTACAGGTTCTTTTGTGTGCATTCAAAAAATTTAATTAAAAATATATCACAATAAAAATTTAATCAAAATATTTGACGTCATACATTCAAATTAATTTTAATTTCCTTGAAAAATGCATAAATTCTTTGGTATTCAATCAAATATACCTTCTGAGAGTTGAATTTAAAAAGATAAACTTTTTTAAAAAGATTAAGTTTTTCTAAGCAAAAATTATTCAGACACTATTTCCTATCAGTTTTAGTTTTATGACTATTAATGATTGATTAACAGTAAATAATTAATGAAATGATAATTGTACATCGTTATAATTCTAGAAATATTTCAGATTTTTATTAGGCTTTTCTAAACTAAATGAATTAAAGGACATATTTTATTTGAGTTGGTACTAAACTTTTCCCATATATATATAGTGTGTGGCATACGCGCTTAGTTGGTGGAGTGGTTCGGCTGGCTTGTTCCGGTATCGAACTCACCATCTTTGATGGACTAAGCCATAATATCGGTCAGCAGAGCAATAAATCGTCTAGTCAGTTGTGTTTTTCCGGCCAGGCAAGGAAGCCCATGTGATCCTCTTGGGAGGGTTTTCTCTTTCTTTTTTTTTTTTGCATACGCAGCGGACAATATATAATCCTTACATTCGCTACGTGAGTAGACGGTCTTGCAGAGTTGAAATATGAATATGAAAATAACTGCATTAATTTATATTAACAAACAAGAGAATACCAATTAACTTGCATTGAGTTTTAAAGATATAATCCTTCATTTATGATTATTTACTTCTATTTTATAAGAAAAATTTCAAAGAAAGTTTTCTAAGATTTATTTACCTTTAAAAAAATTGTATATTAAAATTTAAAAGGCACACAATGTTTTTCATATCAACTTTTCAATTATTATTCAATGAGCATCTTATTAAGTTTGAATCAAGCTGATTTTTCTATATATTTTTTTCATTAAGAAGAGAAGCTATTATTATATAGATTAGTTTTAAAAATATATAATGTAGCTGAGTTAAAGTTAAATGTTTTCAAAATTAAAATAATTGGAAAGACATTTGATTATAAATTCTTAGCTAATTCAAATTTGTAAAATTTTGCGAAAGTTTGCATACACTAAAATAAGAGTCTGCAAATCACTACGTTTCCATGAAGCAATTATCTTGCATTAAACAATTTATAGTTTGTAAGCAGGCACACACACAAAGCTTTATATAATAACTAAACAGAACACAATCAATGATTTTTAAAATAATATAATCTGTATAATTTTTTCTTATAATAAATCATTTCTCTTTCAAGCAAACGATATGACAAAAAAGTGCAATAAACACTTAGGATAGAGCTTTGTAAAGTATAATCATACCAAAACTTAAATCCTAATTAACTTAACGCCTATTAAAATTTATATAGAAGATACCTTTTAAGAACAAATATATAATACGGTTCTTTATTATTAATTATTTGATATAATTACACATCCAATTTTTCTTTCGCTTCACATACGAAATCTTTAACTTTCTTACTTCCACTAATTAAGCATATTCATGTGAAACAATTATTTTACATTTTAAAAAAGAAAATTTTAATAGAATATTTCTTCAACCATACTTTAGTTCTTTCAAAGTCACTTATGTTATGCAAAACACTTCTAAAATAATATTTAAATGCTTCAGTTAACAAAATGAAATTTTCATTTGCTTCAGCAAAATATTTATTTTAATTAACCTTTCAATAACTGTAAGTTTTAAGACGTTTAATGGTATTTTGTGATGTATATAAATGAAGAGTTTAAATAAAGATTAAAGTATTTTCAATTTAAGCTATATGTTGAAAGTATTTTTAAACGTAAAGCATGAAAGATTCACAAAAGAATGTATGAAGAATTTTTTAATCATTTTTCTAAACATCCTGGTTTGTTTTTAACTGGTTTTGATTTTTAATTTATGTATTGATAAAATATTTATCGTTAGATTTACACTGTGGTGTATATTGTGTCATCGATTGTATTGTATATATTCATACACTGATGTCCCTCAATGATGCAGAAATTCACAAACTTTATTAATAGAAAATACTGATCATCAAAAGGCATTGTTTATGCACAGCACAAACAGCACAGTATTTACTATTCCATAAAGTAAATATAAAATTGTTCATATCATGATATATAAATATTTCACTTATTGATTCGATCGAGTTGTAAATCTCTCATTATATTTTTAAAATTTGGTTGCATGGGATTTAAAACACATTGATTTACATAATTAAAGCATTATACAAATTATAACACAGATAATTTGCATTCGTCATGTTAAAATAAATTGCATTATAATCGAAAATTTAATTTGATAATGGTGGCTATTATTATTCTGGAAAGAAAATGAAAATAAAGGATATTAGTGAATAATATTTCTTACAAATAAGATGTTGGTACATATTTATGAACCTAGTAAACCTAACACTGATTTTTTAGACTATGTATTTCATATAAAGTTACATATGTTACTCAGAAACATATAAATTTTTGGTTAACATGAAAAATGAATTGGTTAGAGAAAATGAATTTATTGAACAATGATTGTAACCCAATATTTTAGCAATTTGGAATTAAAAACTGACATTTTTTCATATGCTAAAAAATATTTTCCAGAAAAGTATCTCAAAGTCAGATGTAGAATAAAACAAATTCTTAGAAATTCGTTTTTTTTTGTATTTATTTCGGAGAATTCTATTCACAAGCATGAATATGCTGGATTTCAGATGCTTTTTTGTAAACAGAACGTGACTGAAACTGCTGTTTCGGCATTTAAACCTTTATTCAATGCTAGCCATTTTTTTGTGAAAAGACCAGTTTAATGCATCACTTCAGCTCCACAAAGATGGCAAAATGCGTTGGTGAAAAGTTCATCTTTTGAACCATCAATCCAAAGTGTGTTGTTTTTCTCACAAGTGAATCCAGCTAAATTTTGGAATTCACTCATGATGTGTTCCAATCTGGAAAGTATAAAGCACAAAATAAAACCAATTCATTTCCAAGAAACATTCTATCTTCTTATGTCTACTTTAATGAACATCCAAACATTTGTAATTTCAATGAAATAAAATATTTTTACAGTTTGTGCGATGATTTGTTAAAGCTACTGAAGATACAATTTAATTAAATATTAACGTTTGACTTCACAAATCATCGTGTTAAGTAAACTAAGATCTTCTATCTTGAAACCTAAATTTAATGTAGTTTCTTTATCACTATAATACATACATATTCTTAGAAATTGCAGAGTCATGAAAGAATTATCGATATGAAATTTGATGTTTAAGGGGCTTGTACGTATTAATAAAGAAAAATAATTATTAAAACTTCAAAGTAAAAAATATTAAGTGTTGAAAATCAATATTTTTTGCGCAGCCATCTCTCATTATTAGGAATAATATATAACTAAATATTCATCCCTGCAATAAGGTGCACTAAATTACATAAGATGAAGTTCAACAGATTTTAAATGTATGACAAGGAAACTATATTCCATATTGTTTGTATGCGTAACTTATGTTCATCTGTGGAAATAATTGTATGACGAAAAGATGATGACCAACGAAATTCCACACACATACAACAGGCGACAAATCCAAAGAATAAGATGTCCAAGGAGAAACTGCTTAAACTCCAATGAAAAGGTATATTGCTGACAACATATGTGAGTGGGCATTATACCAATGAAGAATAGCGCCAGAAATTCCTTGAAAGAAACGAACTACTTCGGGCTCTTGCACTTCAGTAATAAATCAGATATTGTTAAAATTACCCACTTGTCACAGCAGCAGAGATCATTCAAGATACGCAGTCACTTTCCAGACCCATAACTCCAGGTGTTTATTCACTTAGATTTTGTATAATGCACTCCGTACTTTCCCTGGCATAGCACTAAAAAAAATTTGGTCTTTATAGTACTAGAAAATATAACCGGATGTACATAAAACACATTTGTTGCCAATAAACATAACAGTATATATATATTAATAACCATAACGCAGCAGTAGCACATATCGGTAGTTTGGGGGCATGGAAGTTCTAAATGATAGAATTTTTCACAATATTTGCGGTGCAGCAAAGTTCGACGAACTGAGAAAACAGGCAGGGATACATCTGTAGGATTGAACTAATGTGCTGCTGATTATCAACATGAAACTGCATTGTTCATTATTGCTATGCAGTCCAAGGGTCTATCATTGAGCATAGACACCATTTTTCGAAGTCAACTCCCGACCTATTTGATTATCATTGGTTCATTGCTTCCAAATTCATGTCACTGTGTTGCTGCTACTCTGCCCACGAATTACTATTGCACCATAAGTGATTCACTTTTTACGAAGCCCGAAAAAAGCCTCGTAATTGTTGAAATGCTGCAATATTTCATCGAAGTAGGGAACTACATCTCACCTAAAGTTTATCATTAAAAGTAACTAAAGTTTATCAAATAAAAATTAAACACTGAAGGGAAGTTTTAAAGTATCTTCTTTAAAACTTCCTTACTGTGTTTAATTTTTACTGTATCAGACGTAATTCAGAAAACTTGTTCAAAGAGTCTGCCTTGAGACTCAGAAATGAATCACTTTTATGAAACATTAAATTTGTAACTGTTGAAAATTTTAATTATACACGTCATCACACCATTATACAACTTTTTGAAATGGAATTAAGAATAAAATACTAAACATAGGTTGCTGTCAGTCTTTTTAAGAAATATTTGCATTAGTTAGTGGAAAGTTCATTTCGACTGTTTAGTTTACCTATAAGTGATAGGCAACCGGATTAAAAATATTTAACACAATATCAAGCATACGTTACTGACAGAGAAAAATGTATTCGTAATTAAAAACATTGTTTCTAAATTTTAAAAATGCATTTAATACTTTTTTAACTCTCTTAAGAGTTTCTTTGAAAAACGCTTTTTTAAATAAAGTGCATATTAAGTTATAAAAATTGATTACAAGATCCAAAATAATGAAGAGAGAGAGCCACAATATGATAATTTCTGTAATTTTCTGTAAATTTTTTCTATATTTTTTGTAATTTTATAATAGGCAACTTCAAACTGATTAGCTGAAAAAAACTCGTAAGTGCTTTACATTTTCATTAACAACATATGTAACTAAAGACATTAATATAATATTGAAATAAAAACAAACATAATTTATCTTTCTCCATTTATTATTAATTAAATTATATTTGAAAGCATTTTAACGATTTAAAATTTTTAATAAATAATTGTGTGCGATTCTATTTTGAGTTAGTTAATAAGGAAATCTAACTCAATACAAAATGAAAAAATAATCACATTTTATAATTATAGGAATAATAAATACTTTTCATGGAGGGATATTTTTAACGGGAGATGATAGGGAATATATAATTCCTTTTCAAAAACTGTCATTTCGTGTGAAAACATAAAACAAAATTCAGTTTCCTCGTATAAATTTCCAAATCTTCTATCTTCTAATTTATTCAATATCAGAAACAAACAATTACTTCGAATTCAGACCAGTAAAGTTGGATAATGAGACACCTCATTTCAAAATGTTATAATACCTGCCAGTTTATTGTGAATCATATATATCTAACTGAAAATATAAAAATAATGATTAATTATATTTTAATATATGAAATTATAAAATATATACCATCCCCATACATTTTAAGACATATTTTACTAACAAATCTGTCATTATTGAAAGAATTCTTAATTTTGTTTATCAATTTTCACGCTTTAATTGGTTTTATTACATTTGCAAAGATTGTGAACTCTAAACAAAATATTTATAAGAGCATATTAAACAATTCCTTCCAAATATGACATATTTGGCAAATCCTCTTAAAATAATTTATAATACTCTGCATTTTCTACAAATAACTATTATGAGAGTTTCATAAGAATCGAATTGAATTCTTGACATTTCTTTATGTTAAAGATGTAATTTATACAGACATTTTTTATTTTATTTAAAGACAATTTATTATCGTGTAGTTACTTTATGTTGAATGATTCCTCATACATTTTTTTAATTAATCAGTTGAAATACTTTTCTTTTTTATTGTAAATTTATTGAAGTACTTATATTTATTAAATTTAGCTCAAATTTTATATTTCTTAGAGACTTCCCATCTCAAATACCATTAAACTATGGAATATATATTCACTTTTACTTTCTTCATAAACATGTGTTACTAATTATTTACGAAATTTACAGAAATTTCCTGGCTTGTGGCTTCCTCTATTAAGGAACATTCAATTTATAAAATATAGTATAATGAATAGTAATATGTTTTACAATAACTCTAAGCTGTTATATAAGACATCCACTGCATAACATAACTATGTGTATTATCACTCACAAATTTTATTTAGTCAATAAATTTTGATAAAAGTTAATAATTAGATTAATTTTGATTAAAAATTAGTAATTAGAAAAGAGAACACCATCTGCATAATAACTCATGTGCATTTTAAAAATATATTACTTAGTTACAATTTATTTACAAATTCTATTAGTTTAAATTATAACGTACTCCATTGTTTTCAAAATAAAAATTTTAATAATCTTTAGTTTAATAAATGCCTTGCATTTAGCATGTCTAAGTTTTAATTTGTGTTTATTAATAAATAATTCATTAAGAAACTGTTTATGTCTAAATAGAAATAGGTTTGATATTGTCATCCACTTCTATAAAAGTGAATTTAAATATTATTAAAAAGTAGTAGTTTATAACTTATTTTATTTGTCTGTTTACATATAAATAACCTTTCATTTTCGGGATTAAATCTGAAACAAATTTTCAAGAAATCATAAGTTTTTACTCATAAAATAATAGTGATTTTTTATTTTGACACAATTTAATTACTACAACATAAAAGAAAGTTTTGGATTTTAGCTGTTATTTGATTCAGCCCTACAACATAACGACAGCGAATATTTTAAATTTTTCAAAAATATTACTAAATATGGCTTTATTAATTCTAATGCATTATTAGCTAAACAAAATTCATTATTTAGTTTCCATCATTGTGAATACATTAATAAAGTTCAGTGTTAAAATATACATAATTCTATTTTTTTTTTCAATTTCCTGGTTTTAAAATTAAAGAAAAGAATTCCATGAAATTCTTCAATATAGGTGTAAAATAATTTGTTTTCTAAAAAAAGAGACAGAATTTCGATGACCCAATTATTAGTACAGCAGACAAATTCATTACTTTACACGGATTTGTGAATTTAAATCAAAATGATTCTGAAAAGATTTATTCTTCGGAAAAATTATATAAAGTTTCCATGTGTAGGAACTAGTGTTGATAAAAACATTAATTGAATTTATCAGCGTTTCCTCATTTTATATATTTCGTTTTCTCAGAAGAATTATGTTAGTGCCAATTAGGAGTGTGAAAACAATTGTTGAATGCGCTACTTAAAGCATGAATTTTTTTGCTTTACTTTATTAAATCCTTAAAATGTAGCAATCTTTGTTATTCGGCAGTAGGTCTCAAAACTAATAATTAACATTTTTCTGTACAAACTAAAGTTAATAAAATTAATGTTGTTTCAAAGTTAGAAATCATAATTCTCTCTTTTCTTACTTTTCCGTTTAGCATTAATAAAGTTTTGATAAATTGTCTCATAAAATTATCTATATTGATAGAAAATTATACGTAAAAATAGTGAAAGAAAATAAAGGAATAGTTGAGAAATTAATAAATATACTATGAAAGGTAATGTACTTGTTTAGAAAAGTAATGTTCTATATATTCAATAACTTTTCTCTTCGTTTAATATTATATTTCACAATTTTCAGTTCAGGTTTTAAAACTACTTTGTTTCACTCTCTTGATAGTTCTAGCATTTAAAAAAAACTGATTCTTTTTCTTATCTCTTTTAGTTGCCTTTATCGAGTGTTAAAATCTTAAATGAATTAGTTTGAGATAAAATACAATTTTTACTCCGAGGTTATTATATGAAAATTTATTAAAGATTACTACTTAAATCTTCCGATGAGTTTCAATATAGCTGAAAGATTATAATTAAATTAAACATTTGATCACATATAAACAAACTAGTGCTCCTCTACTACTCATATACATCGATAAATATGATTTACCAAACATTTGTGTCGTTCATGAGATTCCAAATGTTTTATATTGTACACCAGCTTTAAAATATGCTATTAAAAAACAACTAAATATAAAAAATATAAATTAATTATGACAAAATTTTGTAATGAAAATAGCATATCGTTTCTATTTTTAATACAAATAAATATTTAAAAAAAATTACAAAACAGAACATTGCAGAAAATACCTACTATTCTTTTAATTTCAAGTTTATAATTGAAAAAATGTTTTATGTCTTATGACTTATTTGCTTATATTTCTGATTCTGTATTTAAAGAAAACGTTTTTTCAATGTGTTACCATGGTAATAAATACAAGCAGAACTGTTATAATTTTAGTATTTTTATTATTGTAGTAGAATAACTTAATATTTAAATTGTAGGAATCGTTATCAAGTGAAAATAAAATAAAGCGTGAAAAATAAATTCGAGTTTTGATCGATATAGATGGAGGCATAGAAAAAGAAATATCTCTTAAGAATTTCCTAGCTGATAAAAATAAAAAGATGAAAGTTTCAAACATTTGCCAATTGATACATATGATACTAAAAATGTGCAGTTATCAAAGGATTTTTAAAGTTAAATTGATTTTGAAACTTAAGAGTGAAAAAAAAATTCCTGGAATAGATTTAATTAAAAATATTTGTCGAGCATTTTAGCTTAAAGTAATCATATTCAATATTCTCCTGAACGAAATCCAATAGAACATGTTTGATGTTTAAGTAGAAGATTCGTTGCTGTATGATCAGGTATTTTTTTTTTTTTTTACTTTTGCATGTTGTATTTGGATATCATATTTTTCAGATTACAGTTTTCGACCGTTTTATTTGTTTGAGGGGACTATATACCAGGTTAAGCATTTTTCATTGTTTTAAAGTAATTTTTTTCGCAATTTTTGGAATCAAACTTTTATTAAAGATACTTTTCTTTCTGTTTTCCCGGTCTGAAGTGCTAAAATTTTCTGACTATATTTTTTGTATTTTTTTCTATAATTTAAATGTCCATGCCTACTCATATATGTTTGCTTTGAATGGTTTTTCTCTTTTTTGTTTGCCTCACAAATATTTTTGTGAAACGTATTTGAAAAGTATTTATGTATTAGAAAAGTATTTTTTATAATTTTTAATTCGACATTATAGTTAATATTGCGTTTAAATTTTGTGAGATATTTCTTAGCATATTCTTTTCTCAGATTTGTTTCTAAGTAATAAATAAAATGAAATATAGCATTAAACACCGAAAAAGTTTTTTAAATTCATTATTTTTTTATAAAATTAGTAATAGGATATTATGAAAATTATAGGATTAATCACACTCTCTTTATGGGAAGCATAATCCAGTTCCTGTCTTAAATAAAAATTGATGCTTTCAAATTTGTATCAACAAATTCATTATAAATAAAAATGATAAATCTCGCTTTAACACCTAATGATAAAATATGGTAATGACTTTTTAATTTTTGTAACTGTTTTCATAGCAAAAAATTATAATTTTATGCATTACATTTAAATATTTTGTTACATCCATTATAAAAAATGTTTAAGTAATTTAAACAGTAACTTTTTTATTCCAGAAAATTTCCCGTGGTACATATAAATTACTTCACTAACCATTTATAGCATCATTAATAAAATTAAAAGATCAAGCTTTTAATATTTAATGAGATTTTAAGAAAAAACCTATGAAATTTTTTGTACTTAATATAATAAAAATAAAACTTCTTGTAAACTAAGAAACATTAAAAATTTTAATGTGGTAATATAAATGAATTAAAACAGAAATATTTAGACACATGGGAAATTTAATCAAGCAAGAATCTTCTGTTACTTTCCGAAAATAGCATATTTTACATATCTTTTTCTTAAACTATCAAATTACATTTTTTTAAAGATCAAAGTATAAGAAATATGATTAATCGAATATGTATTCTAAATGATGTTGCTAAATTTATAAAATTTTCAAATGAATAAAAAGATTTATATTTTTTACTTAATGTAATTTCAAATGATTTTAATTAATTTATTTTTTAAACATTTATTTTTTCAAAAAAAAAATATATATAAATGATTTGAAGAAATGAATGAAAATCTTAAATGTTGAAAAAAAGAGGAGGAATTTTTTGTCATCGAAAATTTATATTCATATTCATAAATATGGATGTTTAATAACATTTTGCCCCTCTTTTTATAATATTTAAAAATATTTTGAAATCATCAAAGAACCGTTTTCCATTTTTCACTAAAAAAATATTAGGCTGATAACTAAAATATTTTCATTTTAGTCTACAAATCAACAGATCATAGGCTCCATTTTTATCTCGAATGTGGATGTCTGTAGTAGTTGGTGCAAATGAATTAATTCATTTGCGCAGAGGTTGACCATAATTTGACAAGCAACTGATGCTACTATGATGATTTCAGTTTACCAAGCAGTATATTTAGTATCTATTATACCATAATGTGTATAATAACATTTTTGTCATTCATTACATAAATGCCAGCTGAATTAATATCACTCGGGCTATCAGTTCAATAGTTCATAAGTTGGATTCCCACCTCAAAAGAGACGCTTATATTGATTTGAAATCCACTTGAAATCACAGGTTCTAGAAAAATTTGCTCTCATTTAAAAAAATTAAATACATTGCAAGATATTAATTAAATAATACATCTATTATAGTAACAAACAGTAGTAATGTTTAATGAGCGTTGTAGTTTTCTACATAGCTTGTGTTATTATCCCATGCACAAACAATATAACTGAAAAGATAATTTTTAGTTCCAGAGTTGTAAAGGACTTTAAAATTAATGTTCCCTGTTTTATTAAATGTACTTGATTAAGTAAAGCACACACACACATCTAAAATTCGTAAGAATTAATATCCACAGATTTACGTTAAAATATAACTTGATTTATATTCCGATAGTTTTACACTATTCTTTACCAATGAAATTGTTAAGAAGACAAAAGGAGCGTTCTTCCTATGAGACTCATATATTTAATTGCCGATCATACTGTTAATGTATTCAATCTCTAACATTAAAAACCTATAATAACCATGAATCGATTCTAGTTACGTTTATCAAAATTTCATTCATTGTTAAATTTACAGACAATTTTTTGGGATCAAATTTGAAATTGAGTATTATCTTTTAAATTTATGTTACCGTAAAATAATATTCAATTAAAACATTGAATGCTGTTGACTGCAAAAAATAATTACAAAACATGCATTTGATTTTAATTAAATAATTAATCATATGTAGTTGATTATAACAAATAATTGTAAATTCATTAGAAAACAAACTCCTTACACATGAAAGTAATGTACTTGTAAATTCACTGTATTATTTTATTTGACTTTTGCAATGTTAAATTTAATCACAGCTAAAATTCAAAATTATGATACTATGAAATTAGAATAAATTGGGTTATAATATTAGTAATTTAATTTAAACTTTTGATATTGTATTATACATAAATTTTTCATTTTTTAATTGCATTGATTTTGATTTTATATCGATTTGAATTGGTCTAAATGTGAATGCATTAATTATTATTGATTATTTTACTTCTAATTTTAAATTAAGAAAAGATTTTAATTTTTAAGTTTTTTTATTATTTATTCTTTTCCACACACATCTATTGCATCGCCTTAAAAACACAACAAACAAAAAAAATTATTAGACAATGAAATTTAATATAATCTTGTAAGTAATTATAAATACTAAACTTTCTAAAATATGTATTTTTGTATTATAGTAAAAGGAACGCACCAAAAAATAACCTGATTGAGTAGAATTCGTAAATGTGAGAAGCATACGTATACAACACATTAAACTTTTAGAATATATGATTAATTGATTTTAAAACTTGAGCCTTTTAGAAGGTGGAAATCAATAAAGCATAGATCCAGATTTGGCCTTGATATAAGATGTCACTTGGCAAGGCAGAGACTAATAATGCTCATTTACAGTACCATAGAACATTTTAAGACAAATTTACTCCAAATGTCGTTTTAAATTATTAATATTCCATGATGTTTGTAATCACCTTCCACAACGTTCTAAGTGTGCTCTGTTGAAAAAAGATCGGGAAACCCAATTAGATAAGAAAGACTTAGAAAAAATTGAAATTATGCTTCATTGCAACATGTGTAATTAGCGTTATCGAAATTCTAAATGTTCTAAATTACAATTTTAATACAAATTGACATAAATAGATCAAACTAGTAATTGTGTCAATAATGGCTTACCATGGCCAAATGGTAAAATTGCACTCCTTATAATAAACGCTGATGAGAACATTTACAATCACAATTGAACAATGCTAGATGAAAGTAGATTTTCTGTTTTTTTGGTATGCGTTTAAATCGAGATGAAATCACTAGTTTGATCTTCTAGGTTCCAACCTTGATTTTTAAGTCTCCTGAGTTTTCCCCCTTGATTTACGTGAATACAGCCAATGATATATGAAAGGTCCATCCAAAGGTCAATATATGTTGATGTTTCAAAACTCAACCTAAAAAGCTCAACTTGTGCTCATGGTATTTTTCTTAGAAATGGAAAGTCCCGTGTTCAAACACACCTATTGTTGTAAAACCGGAGATGAGTGTTGATTTACGATGATGAGAATTGTTTGTTGGGAATATTTATGAATGTATTTATTAGTCTTGCGGAATTTTCTTAGTTTTTCTTCTTGCATCAAGTAAATTAATGAAAAGCAAAAAATTAAAATTAGCACAGTAGAAAAATTTAATAAATAAAAATGCTGTATTTTTGATATTATAACAATTCCAAAATTTTAACTATGAAACAATTTAAAAAAAATTTTCTTGCAATTGATAAGAATATATAAGAAGATAAGGAAGCGTGTTTTCTGCAAGACGCAACAAATTTTGGTTTAATGTTGTTCCATATGTCAAATTTCAACTGTGAGGTCAATAAGTTATAACAAATGTGTGCAGATAAATTAGCAGATTATAAGAATTTATCAGATAAAATGCCAATGTGTTTGATATTTTCTAATCCTTTTTAATTTAGATTTTTAAGTGTATTTGTAAGAAGTTTAACTAGCCACTTTTGTTGTAAGAAATATACATACAATTATTTCAGTAATACTGCCACATCATTCTTATTTTTAATTTTAAAATCATATTTTAATTTTAAAATAAATAGTTTGGTGAAGATATTCACATTAAAGAGAAATAATTTATGCGGGTATACTAATGATTCCTATAAGGATTCATTAAATTAAATTATTTCATTTTTATTGTTACATAATTCTAAAAAATAACTTCTAATCTCAATTGCACTTCAAAGTATTTTCATAGTTAATTTAATAAATATATAATAAAAGCAAGATAATATAATGAAATTGCATTTTTTTCAATTTATGAAATCAAGAAATTACTTTTCAGAAGAAAAAATTCAATACATAATTTTAATTTCTATTCTTGAGAAACTTTTAAAAATGAAAAAATTTGTAAAAATACAAATATACACACCATGTATAATCACAAAATTTACAAAATTACATAATGAAAAATTTATTTTCTTTTCCGACTAAAAAAGAATTTATCCAATAACCTGATACTCTCAAAGTAATATCCAAATATTAGAAATTAGATAATAAAGTCTTTAAAAAACACTAACAAATCAAATTACTGCAGATTGATATAAAAAATCAAAAGGAAAGAAAAGAGATTTCGACCTTCCTAAATAGAATATCCTTTCTGAACAATCTTCGACAGGCGTCTAAAACTATCGAGACAAACAAATACCTGATCTTCCCACGCATTTTAAGTGAAATATTTTCATCACTTTATAATGAAATTAATCTTTATTTCTTGAATTCTCTCTCTTCTGAAAAAATTCCTTCCTTTATTTGGTTGCTGAAATGTCACCCGTGAATTCCAAAAGATGCGACAGATACTTTCAAAACTCTTAAGAAAAGACTAACTGCTTTTTCGGAAATATAGCATTCTTAACAATTTTTGTATTAGGAAAGTGAATGTTTAATATTGGAAAAGAATTGTCTATTGCTGGTTTTTCTTTAAATGAGGATTACATATAATAAAAACTAAATTAATTTTAAAAATATGAAATATATATATATATTTTTTAAGAAATTTTCAAGGTTAGTGAAAATGAATTCATTTCAATTACAAAAAACAAGAAAATTTATTAAAGAATATAGAAAAACGTTTCTAATAGGAACAATTTGAAACATTAAGAAAGCAAAGGGAAGATTTAGAGAAATAATGGGATGGGTAAAAATAAAAAATAAATTAATGAAATTAAAATTAAAATCATGACAATTTTTAGCAAAGAAAACAAAAAATTGACGTGAAACTTCCCCAAGAAGATATAAAAGAAATGAAACTTGTCCCTTGTCATCAAAGAAACAGGGGGACAAGAAGTCATCTCGAATTAATTTGTTTTAAGATTATAAAGAATAATTAATACACAAATAAATCTTTCCCGATGCTTTCAAAAGAAAAATAAATTCATTTAAAAGTAGAAAGTAAACGCTTAAAGCAAATCTCACGAAGAAAAAAATAAATAACTCTACATGGCAGTATTAAATGCCCAAGAAAATTTTTAAATATGCACGGATGTTATTAATACATAATAATTTAATACATGTAATGAGTATAAGAATTAAATGTAATTAAAAAAGGAAAATTGCGAAAAAAAACGAAATTTAAAATTAACTTACTAAGCGTGTCTAATAGGGCAAAGTTATTTGTTCATTAAAGAAAACAAACGGAAAAAAATACAAATTATAAAGCTGTTACCAGAAGATAAAGTATAAAATATTTAAAGAGTGAAGTTATAGTCAAAAGTCAAAAGGCTTGAATTTATTTAATTGCTAAGATATTAAATAAAATGATAAAATGAAAATCTTATTGTAACAATTAAAAATTCCATTGAATTCTTTGACATTAATGTGAAAATTAAATAAAGGAATAGCTAGGGAATAACTAAACTACAAAAAGAAAAACAAACAGGAAATACTAAATTTTTATAATTCAAAATAACAAGAATTCCGTTATTATTAGGTTTAATATACACATGTTAGGCAATAAAATAATTGCATTAAAAATATAATCATTTCAAAAATAGTTCAAATTTAACTTTCGGTTTAAAGGATCAATATTTTACAAAATTGATTGTTAAATATTTTCTTCTGCTTAACAATAAACAATTTTTATTTGTATTCAAAAGAATTTTTATAAGTGGTTCCATGAAACTATTTTCAAAAGTATGTGTTTCGTTCTCACATGTGACAGAACAATTTTTATATCTGTATAGAATTGCTTATCTATTTATAAAAAAAATTTATTGCGTTGCTTTCCTTATCGAAATTCTCTTTGTTGGGGAATATTTTGATAATTCTATTTGAATGCATATAAAATTCAAAATGCATTTTTTGGAAAAGGAAATGTAAAGCGAACTGAAAAATGAAATGAAGTTATCACTCCTAAATTTAAGCAAATAGCAAAATATGCCATTTACAAAAAGCTATCTTACTCACATCTATTCATCCTGAAATACAATCTATTAAATGACCTCAACCTTTTTTTCTTTTGCAGAGAGAGAGTTTCAAAATATAAAAATGAATTTAAATTACCGTTACCACTATTAAATTCAGTGAACAAAAATTTGGGTAAAAGTAATGGATATAGAGAACTATATAATAATAAAGGAAATTAAAACGATTTTAGTTATAATTAAATTTCGGTCTATTGAAGCAAAACTAGATTGTATAAATAAAGTTATAGCTGTGGATAATAAAATACATGTTTTTTTACAAATTTCTTCAAGCAGATTTCTCTGTGATTTCACAATCGACAATCAGCAATAAAACAGTCAGAAAATTTGGTGAAATATTAATTAGAAAAATAAAACTTAATGTTTCCAGCGTGACATTTAATTAGTTTCACAATTTGCAAAAAAGCTACTGAAATAAAGTCTGATAATTTGTGTTATTAGGAAAGAGTTTTTCTATAACTAAATAGCAAATATCTTCTTTATTTACGTATCCAATTTTTAAAAATTTTCCTTTTTACTTAGTATTACTTATTTTATACCTACTTAATATAATAGTTAAGCGATTCAAACCCCAATATAAATATTTCTTAATTGTATTGAATAGATATTTTATGATGAAAATGTATTTTTCCCAATTATTGATTTTTATTATTTCATAGATGATTATTTATTGCATGTTAATTAACACAAAATAATTAATTATACGTATAATTCTTTTGTTTCATTTCTCCTATAATTATTTTTCTATATTTTTAGCGAAAGGACTATAAATTCATTTTTAAATAAATATATCGTTAATTCATGTGATTAAAATTTACTATTTAAATATGCATATTAGCTTTAGAAGCCCTCGTAAATATTTTTCTATCTATAGTATAAATGTTTTGCTGAACTTTAGAATTTGATTTGAAAACTCATAATAGAAAATAATACAAAAGATATTTGAATGCCATGAAATTTTAGTTTTGAATAGCACTTTAAAAAGGGCATTTTATTTTGCTGAGAATAAAACGAAATGTTTTTCTTTGATAAGTTCAGCAATAGATGGCTAGAGAGTTAAAATGTATTAGTCTTCAATATTTTAATTACACCATGGGCATTTTCCAATCTCGTATACATTTAAAAAATCTTCAAACAATCAAATGAGAATGAAAATTCTTTAACATCGCTACTCATTTTAATTAAAATATTTCAATACAATGGATCAAAGAATGTATATTGTGCGAAAGAAATTGTAGATATTAATTGAGAAATATATTCTTTTAAAAAATATACATACATTCAAAGAAAAAGAAGTAAATTCACTAATTATATGTTAATATGATTTCATGAGTTTTAGAAATAAGAAACCATTTAGCCATCAAAACCAATGAAGATTCTTGCAACACGCATTTAAATTCTTCTTCAAATAGAACTGAAAAAGCAGCTGAAAGAAGGAATATTTAACATAGCCTTCTGTTTAATTTCTCCGGGAATTGACTTTTACATTGAACATTTATACAAATAAGGATTCGGAATCCAAGCTTAACAACAAGTTTCGCTTAAAATAATTCTCATGTGTGAAAAATGATTACAAAGTGACAAAGAAACAAAATCAAATGTAGATGATTCTGAAATCAAAAGGAGATGATATTTGAACTCCCAACTAATTAGAGCTGGACTACCATTTTTGATATCAAGCAAAGATGCCATTAAGTATTTCTTAACTGCGAAAAACGTGCAGGTCATATTTTCAATTTCAGTGTTTCTTGTCATAACCCTCAGAAAAGGGTTAGTCAAATAAGAGAATCAGCTTTCGTTAAATTGATATGGCAGAAGAAGGATCTTTGTTTCAATAGTTCTGAAAAGCTGCATTCAGCTTGTACACAAGGGGAGGACTTCCTTAATCAAAAAAGCGTGTAAAGATTATGTAATCAGAGAAGTAGTAATGAACACAACAACAGTATCCTTACTAATTATTCATCATCTTTGTACGTTTACATCTATCAGTAGACTGTTTTAAGTTACTGGAAGTTGTGAGCTCTCTAATAAAGCAATTACCACATTTTCTAAACTTAGACAATGTTATCTGGATCAACACTGATCTCGATCAAACTACAATGTGCTCAATTGATGTAATGAGGTATTTAGAAACGACCCAACTTATTTGCATGCAGAAAGAAAAGGCCCAACACCAGTCTCTTCAGTTCAAAAATACATATTTAATCTTCATTTTCTATAATTATAAAAGATAAAGTAATGTTCTTTCCTTATTTCTAATATATATACAACATTATATCTAACTGAAACGATCCAATATAGCATGCAAATACCTTAAAATCTTCAAAGTAAAAACATAATTACTACCGAGTAAATGTGTATCCTATGACTTAATACTATAATTATATTTTCAAATATTTTATAAGGTAAATAATTTAATGTCTTATTTTCTATTTGTTAAAGAACAAATTTACGAAAACTTCTTTATATATCCACTTATAAGTAATACATTTTCTGAAAGAGTGCTACAAAACACAAGCAGCGTTTTCAAAAATATTAAAAAGAAAAATTCAACGATAATAAAAATATTGCTTCTCGAATAAAATTAGCATACATTAAAGTCTTAAATCTGCATTTTGCAGCTGGTTATTGCTACTGTTTTGAAAATGTAAAATGTTTTGAAAACTCACTTTATATTTTATAGAAATTATTTGATCAGCACTAAGAAACACATAACTTAAGAAATTAAGGAGGGGAGTTTCTTATGAAAGAAAAAATAGGTAATTTGATAATGTAAGTTGAAATAATGTAATGTTGGCGTGTTAATTTAAAACACAAGTAATGTTAAATTACATTACCCATATAATTTAACTGGAAAAAAGGTAAAGAGATCCTATTTATCAATAAATTTTTCAGTCATTGCGTGAATAACTAATATTATATTCATTGGCAGTTTAATTGAATAGGAAACGAAATAAAGCTTAAGAAAAAAGTAAGATAATAATTAAGAACATAGGAAGGAGCTGCATGTTTTATTTGTCAAAGATATTAGCTGAAATATAATAATAAATTTACAATAAACTCTCCGAAGGAAATGTATGAAATTGATTTCTCTTCAAAATTTACAACAACTCTTAAGCGTTTTCTTTTTACATTAAATAATTTTAATTTTAATTCTTTAAATTTGTAGATGCAATCGATAATAAAATTTTTCATCTCATGGAGACCATCTAATAATCGATAATGTAGTATAAGAAAAGAGAAATATAGGATATGAAATATGAACCAGCTAACGTTAATAAAAAAAAACCGGTCAATGCCTGAGTTGTTAATTATCCTGACTCCTGAGGTCCTGGGTTCGAATCCCAGTTTGGGCATGGACGTTTCCTCTTTCTCTCTCTCTCTCTCTCTCTCTTTGTATCTCTCTCCTTTCTTCTTTTGTTATGATGGATGAATGTCACCTGCCCTATAAACGGGTTTGTGTTGGTGTGACGTGGGCAATGCTACTCGTACCTCTGTGACTTGGTTCACAGGTGCTCACCGGGTAACGCTAAAATAAGTGGCATTTTCCAGATTCGAATTAGAAAAATGCTCCGCCATTAGAAAAAAAACTTAACAAAAAGACAAGGAAGATACATCTCTTTCTATAAAATTAAAAGTCAAAATATCACGAAGATTAGAAATGCGTGATAATATGATATGATTTATGAGCCTGATGATTAATATGTTGAACCGTTTCATTAATTAGTGGAATCAGTTGTATTTACATTATTACTATTGTTGTTACTAATGTAGTCAATTAGTTTTTTTAAGTATGTCTAGACAATGTCTTTGGCTGCAACGAAAACTGTTCAGAAACTATTTGGTGTGTTGTCATTTTTCGCAAAAAAATATAAAAATGCAGTTTCTATATATTTCATGTTATTTTTATAAACTTGAAAATTACAATATGTTAATAGTATTTTAAAAATAACTGTTATGCCATCATGGAATGGAATTGAAGTAATCAAACTGGCTTGTCACTTCGATCAATTTTGCACCCAAAACTATAGTCGACCTGAGACAACAGTTTAAAGGAGATTTCACGATATTCACGTTCGTGGTAGAAATCAAACAACTCAAAAACGATTGTTCGCTTACTTGACGCACTTAAGTCCTTTTTTTGTACACAATGGTTAATTGAATTTGGAACTACAGTTTAAAACTGATTCCAAACCATTACTTATATCCACATCGAAAATGGGAATTGAATCCATAAAGTATTGAGTCTAAGTCCAATGTGCTAACGATCGTATTCACCAAACACGGGTTAACTTGAATGTAGCCTATCTCGGATATAACTGAACTCTAGCATAACTCGCCGATTCTTATTCACGAAGCGGGGAAATTCCCGTGTAAAACAACTTTGGAGTTAACCGAACACGACATGTAAGACGGCTTCTGTTTGGCTAGCAATCTTGCAAATCAATGTCAACAAACATATATCTTAAGTCCGCCATTGTTTGCTAACTCGGCGCTAACACTCCAAAATCGTAGGGTTATTCTAGGGATCCATATAGGCAAGTTAATAGCTGTTTTTGTAGTGGTGAATAACGTTTCATGACTTAACTCGCCCTTTACCCTTAAACCTCGTTTAACTCTGGTTGGTGAATACTGCCGTAAGAGGTTTATTATCATTCCAGATTCAATTACCAGATTAGAGTAATCCTGTTGAATTTTTTCTTAACTTGAATAAAATAAAATGGTAAAGTGAACTATCTACCTTCAGTTTACCTATAAGTAAATTTAAAGATAATTTTAGATGAAATGTCTGCAAATCTTGTGATTTTCATTAAACAATATTTCTGTAATTTTTCACTAAATATAAAAATATTGACAAATCTATAGACATTTATACTATGATTTAAGTTTAACAGAACAGAAAAAATTAGAATTTTAAATTAATGTATGTAGCTGATATATACACAAGAACCTTACAGAAATTTTAAATGTTTAAAATATTTTCATCATGATAATATTTTATTATATTATTTTCATATTGTTACTTAATTTCGAAACTCCAGAAAATTTTAATCCGGAACTTAAATATCTTTACTCGTCTTCTTTGCTTAGTAAGGTTATCCTATATCATTACTTTTACATAAATATTTTTAAATGCACATCAAAACAGTGAGATATATATGTTGTACATCAATCTATTACGAAGACAGATTATTTTATTCAAATATTCTTGATAAATCTTACTCTTCGATAGCTTTGAATATCTCTCCTAAAGTTATATAAACTTAGATGTAAGGGTTTTAAAACTTTTGATTCTTTCTGTGTAAGAGCCTTCTTCAAGTTGCGTAACTCTTGAAACTTAGCCTAACAATTACTTAAATTCTAAGCAAATTTCCATTTGTAAGGTTCTTTGCTGCCGAAATTGTTTTGCTTTACGTAACCAAGTAAAAGTTGAATAAATGCTGCCAAAGTGCTCCATCAACATTTTTATTTGCTTCCAAAACTACTAGCTTACATGGAAATAAAGTCTCTTTCAAAAAGGATAAAGGACGCTTATTTTTCATGTTAAATCCGAAGCAAAATCCTAAAATGTTAGGACAATACCTTTTTCTCTAACTGAGAAAAACGGATTACTTTTAGAATAAACAGTGAATGAGAGTGAAATATAAAAAAGATAACCGGAAACTATTCTGGATTTAAGAACATTTTACTTGGTAATTTCCTTCTTTAACTTTGGAGCTGAAACTTTTGCTTAAAATTGAAAACCTTTTGAGGTTTTAAAGCATTTTACCTGGTAATTTATTCCTTTTTATAAAGTATTTTTTAAAATATTTTAACTTCTACGACCGACTAGAATTACAAAACGGAATATTTTATCAATTTATTTAAAAATTAAAATCCTATTTAACTATAGATCGTGCTCTAAATTTTAAAATTTTCAATCTTATTTTATACCTATTTCAATATGTAGAAAATTGTTTTATATTTAAATAGCTTTATAAATAAAATATTCGTGATTATTTCCTATGTTTTTAGTGCACAAATAAAGGTTTCATCCACTTTAAAGTTTAATTTATTAATATTCACTCCAGAAATATATATTTCATTGATTATTTCAAATTAAATTTTTCTGCATAACATTTAGCGCATAGCAAATTAATTTATGCTTGTATTTTATCTAATATTCAAAATTAATTTGTCAATTTTAAATCCGCAGATTTTTTAGCATCCAAGATATAAATGATGATAGTTTTTGTATTAGTAAAATAAGAAAGTTTGTGTGAAATTTTAATATTTATAATAATCTATTTTTTCTTTTAATCCATTCTCAGAGAAAATATTTCCACATCTAAACTCTTTTTCTCAATTGCAGCATAATTTTTCACCAAATATTGAAAGAAGATAGCAAGACTTCAGATCATTCTTTATCATTAAAATCAGTTAGTTAATAAACTTCAAAGTTTGGGAAAAAGGTTTTCTTCATATGAAAATAATTATAACTTCCCTTGGTTATTTAATATTTATTGTAATTTCCTTTAATATTCCTTACAAGCAAAACATGTATAGCAAAATGCTTACATGTTGTTTGTTTTCATTATTATGGAAAATTTTACTATAAATGAAAATTATTAAGTACTCTTCTTTCAACGGAAATTATATCATTTCTATTCTATAAAAGTTTGAATTAAAAGTATGAGAGAACAACATCTAAGTTTATATATATATATATTTATATGTATATTATTTTTCTTCATAATAATCAATTTTTATTTGTATTTATCTATAATATTCGTATGAATAAATATTTTTCAAATATTTTCAAGAATTTACATAATGCGAATTCTCAAACCACTACTCTTTTTAGACTTACATGAAGATTATTGCGATTTTACTTTATATTTCTTCATACTTATTAATTACTATTTTCTTTAGCTATTGCATTTTTCTCTATTATGAATGTCAGAACTATTAGCAAGTTATTAATTAAATATCTAAAGAATATTTGTTTTTGATAATATTTCATAAAGCACATTTTTGAGATAGGGTGTAGAGTAAGTTAGCTATGGAGAATAGTTAAATGTTTTTAGATATTAAATATGCTTGAGAAACACAGCAATTTATTGGACTAAATTGAGATTTAAATTTACATTTTAAATTATTTAAAAATTTCATTTTACTTTACAACTATGTTTTTAATCGAAAGCAGGAGCTTTAATTATTTTTTTTAACGCACGATAGTAGAAAAATTGAAACTTTGGATTATTTTCAAATGTGATATTTTTCGGAAACACTCTCCAATGTTCAGAGTAACCATGACAAATTAAATTTTAGCTTGGTATTAGAACCAGAGACAGAAGAATTATTAAATTTATCTAATTTCATGTAGAAAGCTTTGCTAATAAAATCATACCAGATGAAAAATTAAAAAATGATAAAATACTCAAAATTAAGATGAAATTGATTTCTCTTCAAAGTATCTATGAATTTATATTAAAATTCAACAATTAAAAATGTACGAAGTAACTTCATTTTAAGTAAATGAAAAATGCTATATGAAGGGGCATTCCCGTTTCTGATTAAATTTTGGTCAGAATAGTAACGACTGGAATTTTGTTTTTCCTGCATACCCACCACAAACCACCATTTTTTGATGGAGCCTTGTAAAGAAATGTGTTTTTTAAAATACCCACATACATGGTTTGTAACGGATAAAACACTCCTGTATAATTATTTACTAAATAAACACATGACTAAGAAGATATTTCTCAGATTTGAGCAATTAAAAGGAAATTTAATGTCTAACGTTGAATCTCTTATTCAGATATAATTCATTAATTTTATGTTTAAATTCATACTACGATAACAAAAGAAATGTTTGTTTTAAATTGCTCAGGTAATGAGAAAAAAATTATAAATAATACATATTACCAATGATACCTTTTAAGTAACCAAAAATATTCATTATTATAGTAAATTATCAGTAGATCATCTACGGTAGATACTACATGAAGTATTACCGATCTGAAACACATCATTATTTATCAATTTCACCAAGTTTCTTTTCCTTTACCCGATTATTTTCTTAGGAAAGTGAGTAGCTTTTTGGCTGGGAAAAATTTTAGTTTTCTGTTGATTAATAGTGAAAGAAATATCTGTAATTCCTTGAATATCAAAAATTTTACTTTAACTCAATTAATAAAAAACTAACAAGATGATGAAAGTAATTACTTTATAGGTACTGTATAGGATGAATAAAATTAATTTCAATAAGATCAAATAATGAAATTTGAAGTTATTTTTCTCATACAGTACTGGTAGTCTTTTATTTATTTAATATAATGTTATACCGTAAATTTTCTGAATATTATAAGCAAAAAGTACTAGAAAGTTTGAGCCTAAAAATTATTTGCAAGTAGCTTTAGTGATAAATATGAAAGTAGCCAAAAATCAGACAGCTGTTGCCCCTGGCGACGTTTCTGTCATTAATCTAACATAGTGATCTACTGTCTTTTAAAGAACACTTACAAAAATTTTTTCATTGAACATTATTCTTAGACTTTGAAAGTTCTTAAATTTTCGTTTGAGTGCCGAATTTATAAAATGCAGTTTGGAGAAATTACGATAATATGAGCTTTTTAATATAATGTATATTTATAGATAATTATATATTTTTTTCACATAATAAAATATGAATAATGTATAAGCTTTAACGCAGAAACAGAAAAATGAGGCAAAATATTTTTTACATAATTTTAAAATTTTCTTTACATAAATCGCTATAAATTTATTGTGCTAACTAATACAATAATTAATTCATCTAATTTTATGAATCAAAAATTGGATATTATTTATAATGTATTATATGTTATAGTTTACTACTATCATTTCAAATACTGTTTTAATAAAAAAAATATCTGAATTAATATGCTTAAAAAGTTGTAAAAATCGTTAATAACTTCAGAAAAACTTATTTTAAATTTCATATTGTATAATTATTTCTAAACATATATTTCGTGCCTTACAAGAATTAATATCATAGTGAATATCCTTATTTTCTCAAATTCTTTTTACTTTTCTTTACAAATCAATATTTTGCGAACCTTGAATTTATTGAAAATGAGAATTTTTTCCATAGATTGAATTTTAGACATACACAGGAAATAATAAACCTCCAAATTATGCGTCCTCATCTCGTTCAAAATAATCTTTAGAATTTTAAATTCTTCTCAAAACTATACGGTTAGTTAAATGTATGAAATGTTTATAAATTCGTTCATGATTGTTTGTGCGTGCTTGTTTGAGTGAATTAATTTTTAACTATAAAATAATTGTTCTTTAATAATACTTACTGGAAGT
>JAPDSC010085107.1:268083-281605 GCA_026290005.1 Latrodectus geometricus | reverse complement strand
TTCTTACTTTATAAATATATTATGAATAATATTCTTACTTTATAAATGCATTTATGGATAAATACTTAATTTATTTAAAAAATTATGAAAATCATTTACAATTAAATACTTTCAGTTTGCCAACAAATAAAATTAAATATATTTTCTTAAATAAATTCAGAGTTTTGAAATAAAACTGATGTTATTTTACATTAAACATAACTATTTTATCAAAAGCGAAAAAAAGTTGTTTTTAAAAATTTCTAATATTGTATCTTTTTCTGAACATTTTACCACCAAATTTATTCATTAAAGTATAGAATAGTAAAAGAAATATTCCAAAAACACCACCTGCGTTCAAAATATAAGGATATTTGAACTTTCTCTGCTAGAAGTAGAAAGTATTTATATCCAATATTATCAAATAAATGTTATTTGACTTTTTACTCAGTAAAAACGAAGAAAATGCAGCAATATACTTTAGAAATTTTAAGGTATTTTTTAGATTTGTTTTCGTACTTTGTAGGTAATGCAATTTAAGACAAAACGTAATTCACAGAGAACACCTATAGCCAACATATAAAAAAGATAACCCATGTTTGAAAAAAAGATTTGAAGAATGCGTTATGAATATTCATTTGTTATGAAATTCATAATGGCAATGCTGAAAAAAACACATGGGTTAATAGTTTATCTTTTGTGGTGTAATAAATAGTAGTAATAGGCCAAGAGATATGAAGTTTTGTTTTAAAACTACTACATTAACCTAAGTTTTCAAATTTTTTCATCTAATTAACGTGGATGTTATTCATTTTTACTAAACTGCAAAGATCAAGAGAGATTATAATAATTTAAATTTAAACTAAAATGAATCCGCGTTAAGAAAATTAACTATTTAAAACAAAACACATAATTAAAAAGCATTTGAAAGTAATGTCTATGCTTTCAGAAAGAAACAATGATCATTTAAAAAAAAATGTAAAAATGCTTTCAGCTAATAACAGTTAATTTAAAAACATTTTATACACATTAATAAATGCTGCAGTGTATTATTAATGTTTGTATTTTAAAATGTTTTGTACAAACTAATTATATACGTTCCAAAAGACTCTCATGAAAACAAAAAAAGGTTTAATTAAAATCGCATTCTATCGCTATATCTGTATTAACATGATTCTAATTGCTTGTTATGCCCAAAATAATAACATTTTTACCCATAGGGGTTATTTCTACTCAGATCTATGCTTTAAACGGGAATAAAACTTTTAAAACTGTCCAGTACTAAGTTTAAATCCAATCAAACTTGCTAGATATTGATTTCTCATGCCAGAAAAATTACACCTCCTCATAAGCTCCTTTTGATTTCCTGAAGTACTCAAAATATTTAATGATTCTCAATAAAGATAAAATATAAATTTTGCAAATTGAAAACTCTAAAACACTTAACAAAATATGCTTTTCTGAAAATAAACATCAAATGGAACTTTCGGAAGTAAACTCCATTTCCCAAATCAATATCCAAATATTTATTCTCATACAGAATACGTAAAATATTCCCATTCCTTTTCCCTTTCAGTTTTTTTCTTTACTAAGTATTTAAAGACCAATGAACGACAATTTTAAAGAATATTTTTCATTTATTTGTATAAGAATTATAGTAAAAATAAAAATAAAAATAAAAAATATAATTACACGAAAAAAAATTAATTTTATGATAAAAATTTTAAGTTAAAAAATAAATAAAATATGTTTACTAATGCATATTTTAATGCCTAAATTATCTTTTAATTCCTAATCTTTTAATTTTTTTTTTATTTAGATGGTACCAAAACTTTAAAAACTACAACAAACAATAAGAAATTCCCAGTTAATACTATAAAATGTATCTCACAAAAAGGACTAAAAAATAATTCAATAATTTTTAAGGATATTTTTAAACAAGAACGGTAATTATAAATAATAAATAGGAAAACACACACAAATAAAATGATATTTATAAAACCTAAACACGCTTGATTTACACTAAAAAAGGCATTTAGTTTTAACTGAGATTCATTTTTAGGTGATATATTGGATATTAAAAATTAGACTGAAGTTTACCCGTTTAAAATGAAAAATGTCAATAAAACTAATAATTTATTTATATCAAACGTTCGAGTTATTTTTATTTAATACTGAAGAATTTTAATTTCCAAAGCTTTATACAAATTATTTATGAGGTGAAATTTTTAAATCAATGACTATGATTTTTATTAACACCAATAAATACCAGATTTTTTTAATTAAATGCCAGTCATTTTTCTTTTCTATCTTTATTTCAACGTTTTATTATTATAACCCTAATTATAATGAATTAAATTTGTAACGCAAAAAATAATGATTAAATATAAGTAAAAGAAATTATTCTAGACGCAGAAATCGTAAAATAGAAAGTAATTGACTGAAAAAATCCGATTAAGTTTCAAATTCGCATGAAAAGAAACCGACTCATGCCGAAAATTAAAAAATAAAACCAGCACAAACAGCGTTTGATCCCACTAAAGTTTGAAATGAAATTTCATGAGGAAAAAATAACAATTTTTCAGTGATCGATAATAAGGATCCAGCTGTTTTATGATTTATTCAGTGAACTCGTATAAGTGTAAAATTAAAAAATTAAAAACTTACTTATTGTAAATACATGCTAAAACTGAAAGATAAAATATTACAAAAGTGTACAATATTAACTCTGCAGAGTTGTGTTTCTTAGTTCTTCAACTTAGTGATTTTGTATGCTGAAAACAAAATTTATTTTAATAAATTCATTTGTAGCATTGATTTACTGTAAAATTTAACTAAATTAAAATACTTGCACTTTCTACCCTAAATGATATTATATTTAGCAAAATGTGAACCGTTGGTGAAATAAATACCATTTTAAATTACAAAATTACTTTTCAATACTGCTCAAATTTAATTAAATATTAGGTAACCAGTAAAGTTTTGTTGCTTTCAGATTAGGCAAGTTTCAAATCCTGCTATGCGCATATATTAATTAGCATAAAGCTACCTTTGATATTTATCAGATGGGTCATATATAAGACTTGCTCTTTCATCGAGAAGTTTCATCGACTTCGGTTTAGTTTGTGAATTCGAAATTAGGAATGATTGTACTATGAATACAAACTAAGCACACACTTTGCTGATACATGCCGAAATATATGCATGACATTCGAAAACGATGCAGTAACTAAACATTCCACAGGGAACTACAAATTCCGATGCCATAATAAATTGCTTGAAGATACATCTTAATCAAGTGTGCCAACAGTCTCAAATGGCAATGATTTGGAAAGTACTATGGAAGAGGTTACTTCTCAAACGTGTCAAGAACTTCGAAGTAAATTCCACGTATCTCTGATGAAACCATTCGTGATTACTTACACAAACTATGGAAGGAGTGGAAGCTAGACAAATGACTCGCTTACGAACTTACTGAATGCAATAAACTTCATATGAAGTATCCTATTTTTTCCCTCTACAGATTGGGCATTTTATACATCTATTCATCACTTCTTTTCCACTAGAAAAATGAACTGTTTTTGGATTATCTGTTGACAATGATGGAAAATGGATCCAGTACACCAGCTACAACTCTTCCATCATTGGTTGTCACCAACATATTCGATTCCCGGGACTACAAGGGCTCTACTCCATTCCCAGAAGCTCCTGCTGTTTAAATGATAAACATCATCTACCACTATCCACCACTTGGCCAAAATATTTATGCTTCTGCCTACATTCAACAACTGGAACGGGTAGAAGTGTCCTTGCATCAGAAACATCCAGCATTTATGAACAGGAAAAAGATTCGGTTCTTGAAGGACAACTCAAATCCACTCGCTGCAAATGTGATTCTTAGTGCTATTACACCTTTGAAGGAGTAATTCTTCCTCATTCTCCCTATTCTTTAGACATTTCCCCAAGTGATTATCACTTGTTCAATGAGCTAGACAATCACATGTGAATGAAATGGTGACGAGATCAAAAACAAAGTGATCCATTTTTTATTTTTTTAAGTAAGTAAAAAGAAATTTAAGTAAGTTACAAGTAAATTAAAAGAAATTTACGTAAATAAGTTATTAATCGTACTCTCAAAGAAAACATAAATAATGTGATTTTAGATAATGTTGAAATGATTATTTTAAATATATATTATTATGACTTTAATCGGCATTACATTTTAGATAACTAATGTAAAATTTGCTATAATTGATAAAGAATTTGCCATTTGATAAAGAAAAGTTTATTTTTGCATTAAAAATTTTGATTTATGTTTTTCAGTTTTTTAATTATATAAAACACTTGAAAACAAAGAACACCTTAAACAAAGAAATTAATTTCATAAAATAAAAACTGTTTCTGACATTTGTTAAAGCTTTTTTCTCAAAATAATTGACAAGCATATTTTTTCTTTCTTAATTATAAAAAGTAGCATCTTGTTAATTACAGATTCACACTCAGAAAATAAGACTTAAAAAATGCCATTAAAACAATTATTTCAAATGTCTTGCTCAAAAAATTATCCATTTGAAGTATTAAAAATATCAAAAAAAAAATGTTAAAACATTTCCAGCTTACCGTAAGCATTTATATCGGATTGCGCTAAAATATAGTTATCTTAGAATAGAAATTTATATTTAAAGCAGAAAATTGTAAGTCAACAAAATATATTTTTTTAAATATTTACTTTTTGTTTCAAGTTACAATTTTTTTTACCGAATAAAGTGGTTTTTACCTTTTTCCGTACTATTTATCTCACCATTCAGATCCTAGTTGGGAAAAAAAACCTTCCATGTAATTGATATGCAGACAATTTAAAAATACTTTTTTTATTTTCTTATTTTGCATTGGTATTTTAAAACAAAATACAATGGCATTAATAAAGTCAATCTTTTTAAAAATCCACCATGAAAAGTTAAACAAAAATGTTTTTACAAATATACCTCACCCATATAATAAACATTTAAAAATGTGTTTTATTTCTTTCATCAAATATTATTCAGAAGTATTAGCTGAATTGGTGCTTGAAGTAATTGAAAATAATTTTGTTTTCTATTAAATATTCTAAATAATTTTAGTAGAATAAATAATTACTTTTGGAATTTATTCTTTTGTATTATAATCTTTTACTATTAATAATATTTATCTAGTAAAAACTAGCGTTTGTTTTATACTATATGAAAATATTTAAAACATTTCTAATAAGTTTCGTTGAAAATTTCCAAATAAAATATTTTATCATTTATTCAGCAGTCTATGAATTATTATACGAATGTTTTTAGGAATATAATTTTTACTTGTAGTTACTTGCAAAACATTCTTAATTATAATAATAATGAATAAATTCACAGATTTTGACACCGCGTTTCTTTTATTAGAGTTAAAAACAAAAATTGAAAAACTACTTTTGTGAATATAAAGGCTTCACTTCACTAGTAGAAAATTTCCTGATTTATTATAAGGTATTTTTACCTACAAAATATAGCTTATTCATCTCTTTTCTACATGACTTTCCAAGTATTTTAATATAATAAATATACGAATAAACAAAATTCATAAGTTTGATCTTATCAATATGAGCATAGCTGAATCGAAAAGGAAAATTCCGCTTACGAATAGTTTTGAACTAATTATTCTCAATACAATGAACGATATGTTTAAGCTATTCAGAAAATCTCCTCCTGCATTTCTGGAGCAATATTTCTGAGAGAGGATGTACAACTGAATGAACTCTCACTGACTTGTCTTTACTATTCACGCTTGAGTACGATATGTCTCTGCTCTCGTGAACTCGTGAAATATTTAAGCAGCTTATTAAGAACCTTCAAATCTCATTCAGGTAATTTGGGATTCATAGTCATTACTGAAAGTTTAGAGGTGAGCATGATGGAGAACATATTAATGCGCAATTGAAAATGAAAAATGCTAAACATATAGACGGTTTTATAATTATTAAATATAAAAAGGTAATTTAAGTTAGTCTATATAGAGAAGTTAAATGGACTATATGGTATACCATATGGAATTGCTGTATATCAGAAAGTTTTACACTCAATGAACAATAGGTTTGTGCTATTAATTTCCATATTAGTATTAATTTATAATACAAATACAGTTTATAATATATCGATTGAAAATAACTCTATTCTTACGTACGTATTATTTTATAAATAAATTTAAAAACCTAATCAATGTGTTGTTTACCCTACATATATAGTGTAGAATTTATTTTTAATATAAAATATAACACATCTAAAACACACATGAAGCGCATTCAAAGTTGTCAATCTGTAGCCTTAGTAATTAAGGTAATATCTCACAATAGTAACTGTACAATTATTTCCCAAGATTCTTCAGTAAACTTAATACATTATACAAAAAATTTTTTCACATATTAATAGAAATCTATAATTTCGTTCACATATAAGTACCTGCATACTTATATTCATAAAAACATGTTTATCACAAGCTGATAGTCGTTCAAAGGAAGCGTTTATTTGCTGTAATTAATAAACAATGGAGTAAATACCTCGTGTCATACATTTGTAAAGAGACAACAATCATTAATAACATTTATAGGTATGTATATATACAAAGTATATGTACATATAAAGTATACATACATATAAATATTTAAAAATTCATATATATATATATATATATATATATATATATATATCATTTGAAAAATTATTTTATATTTTCAAGCCATAATAGAAATGGTTATATTACAAATGCACTTTTTTAAGTTTGAAAATAAATGCGTATAATGATTATACATGCTAAAGATGTTAAAAAAATTATTAACGAATAAAAATAAATTTTAAATGATATATAAATAGATAGCATTTCACTCTTTTTTGTTGTTAATTAAACTAAATTATGTGAATTCATTAAAATAATTTAATACATTTTTAAAAGTTAAATATTAAGAAATGTGACTCAAACTGTGAGAAAATTCTAATAAATATACAAGTTAAAAGTAATAGAAATTATCATAGAAGAGGGGATAAAACTAAAGAGGATTTTATCAGTGAAATTTGTAAAACTACATGGACATGAAATAAACTACTAACTGAGAACAGATGATTGGTGGTTGAAAGTGGTTTCATCATCTCTGTGACGCTGGATCATATAAACTGTTTATTTTTATTAATATTTCTCTTAATTCTGCCAGTAATTAGATTTTAGAGCTGGTCTATTTTACCATCTTTGTGTACTGCTTGTTAGCCTTTTGCAGTAAACTTTTTTTTTATTTTTTGACGTTAGGGAATTTCTCTGTTCTAGTTCTACATTCTAATAGTTCTATATGTAAACTATACTGTACCTACTGAAACGAATGTTTCGGTGAAAATAGAAGAGCTTAAATGTAGAAGATAAGAGAAATATTGCTGATAAGTTGAATAAGAGCATTTTAACTTCTGCTAAGTGCGATCTTATCTTGAGAAATGGTTTATTTTTGAAACCAATATTATAATTCATTATGTTTTGTTAATTTGTTATTAAAGAAGTTACATGTCCTGGGGTTTTATTTCAACCTCTATATGTGTGTGTGACTGTGTGTATGTTTCCACTATTGTCTAACATACTTCATTGTTATAAGCATTTTCAGAAACATTTAATGGAATATTATTCCTTTCTTCATCAATTTTAACCAAGTTAATTTTGCTGCTCTTTAAATTAGTATAAATTATTTATTTACGCAATATCTTCAAACATTTTGACAATTACAAGTTTTTCGTGATATTTCATAAGAATCTGTATAAAATTAATTCTACATCAAAATGAATTCGTGTTAATCATTTCCTCCGAAATACATTTTCTTAGAGTAATATATTCAAAATATATTATCTGATATAATTACGATTTTCGTTTTATTATTTAACAATTTTTCCGTAATAAAGAATTAATGGAAGCTATTACCTTAGGCTGACTGTAATTACGAAATACATTTTGTGGACTCAAATGGAATCTTCATCTATTGCATCAACTGTATGGTACTAATTGATTTCTTATGAACATTCTATTATTAAAAATATTAGATCTCATCTCAAGCTCTTAAAAATATATTTGCGATATGTTATATATTATATACGATTCTGATATTAAATATTTTCATTTCTTTATATTTTTCTTACATCGAATAATGAATATTTAGTAATGTTACTTGTTATATAAGATTTGCTGATATTAAATATTTCCATTTATTTATATTTTTCTTACACCGATGATTGAACAAAGAATTATTTATTTTTAGGAATGATATTATTCAACTAAGATAAATTGAGGTAATTTCTTCACATTTACTATTATTAACATATAGTTTAATAATAGTAGTACGTTTACTAATAAGTGTTCTATTGGCATTATTTTAAGAATCATGGAAATTATTTTTTCAGCATTTTTCATAAATTAGATTTCTTCTAAAATATGGAAAGTAATACCTTAAACTATCATATTTAATACATATACAAGTATTAGCATATACTTATTACACTTATTTTGTCTATATCTTTGAACTTTTTAAGATGAGAATACTTTGATTGATCATATTTTCTGCTCACAACAAAGTGACTGAACAAGAGAAAAATGCATTTTTCAACAGCTACAATCTTCTATTTAATTAAATACATTTACCATTATAAATAAAAGTTAAATATTTACATTTAAAAGATGATGGTACTACTTATAGTTGTAGCTATCATTATTGATCTTTAGGTTTAATATATTTGGATTTTTATCTAGGCTTGCCAGAAATGTTTAGACGGGATACCGGAATACAACCCTAGCATCGCGGGTGTTCACAAGCACACACACTTGGCAGGATTTTAGAGTGGTTTGGAGGGTTGTTTATGTGCTATGAATAAATGGATACTGATTAAGAACCTAAACCAGAGGTAATAATAAATGATAAGCATGTAAATTTAAATATTTTATTTCAGGCAATTAATATTTATGAGTTACTTAAATAAGAAAAAGACACTTTGCGGAATAAAAATTTTAGCAACATTTATATGCATACTTATCTTCAGCCAGGACTTTTTAAGAAAGTCTTTTTAATTTTTAAACTTATAAAAAATCTTCATACGATCCATTAACCATTAAATTCATTAATCAATTAAACGTAGATTCCTTCATCAAACATTTATCACCAGTCCATGCATTGTTCATTAAAAAAAAATATCTACGTATGCTGATGTTCTGGGTAAGCAAAAGGCTTACTCAAAAATTTTTAACAGAGTGAAGTTGCTATTAGATTATCCTTTAAATTACCAAACAGTCTATCAGCACTTTTTCTTTATTTAAAATAAACATATCTTTGAAGATCTCTTCTTGCTTCGACTGTTCCCAATTTGACTACAAATTCTCCTTAGAAAGCGCAAATTTACTCATGTTTGTGGTTGATAAGACTAGACCATATGATGACAATATTATTTATTAGAAAACCATTACTCTACAGTTTTTACTTTTCATACAGTACAAAAATAAATGAAAAATAGTTCTAATTAATCCTTCACACAATTAATTATTAGACATTTTTAATAATATATAAAGTCAAATTTACTTTTTATTGAAATGAGAAATAAACCGGTCAGCAAACTGGGGCTTTGTCTGAAAACTGGGACTGCCCAGCAAACCAGGAGTTCGTAGTTACATTTATTATATTTTTAAGATCACGCAAAAAAAATTTTTTGGAATCTGTTGCGTAGTAAAAGGAATTTTGAAGTTTATGAGAGAGTTTAATGGCAATTTCCCAATTAAAGAAGAGTCTAATGCTCCTAACTTGCTTGCAGTAGTTCATACAATTTAAATAAGTATTGCGTGTTTTTGATACAGCGCACCAGACAAAAGAGTCACATCAGACAAGAGTTAAGAGAAATATCAGACAGGCTATTACAAAATTACAAAGCTATGTTTTTTTTCAAAATTATTTACAGAGTATGTTTTTATCTTTATTTATTAAAACATATTTTATAAGCATGTTTCAAAAGACGTCGTAACCAACAGTTGTTTTACGTCATTTTTAATATATAGTTTATTCATACAGTGAAAGAATCAGCCTTTTTCCTAACGTTCATGTCTCCTGACATTTTTGTTTTGATTTATTTGTAGTCATAACATTTTTCAAAGCTTATGATTTTGACCGTCAGAAAAAGTTCGTTTCTTCTGCTATTGGAAAGCATGTGACTTTTTTTCCTTTTTGCCATGCTTGCATCATTGTTTCTTCCTGATATACTTAAATTGATAGTTGATATTTTCAAGAACACACACATTTTAAGTTTTACACATTTTTTTTTTAGAATACTTTTTCATTTGTAAACTTTGTTGTTCAGACTAAAAATATCGTATCAGTTAATTATTTTATTTGTATTTATACTTCACCTATTTATTTAACAAAATGATCTTTTAATTCTATTCCCCCTAGTGAATGGAAAATGTCTTTCAAATATGTCAGTAAATGTCAATAATTTAGTTTCTATTTTCATTTCGTTTTAATTATTTGACATATCGCAAACAATTGATTATATTATTTACTTATGTATGCAGTTCCACTGAATATTACTGAGTAACGTATATTACAAATGAAAAGGAAATTTTATAATGCAATATATAATAAGATATGTTTTAAGTCCTAAAACATTTTATTATGTTTTATTACTTAGTATAAATTGTAATAAACTTCAGCGTCAAGCACTTTTCAACAACCTTTATTCACTTGCATGACACAAACGCGCAACTGGAAAAGTGTTGCGTAGACTATAGAAATTGCAAATATTTCCGATAACATAAATTTCTTACAAGATAGACTTATATTAGGCTTCACATTAATTTATACTATTCTCATGAAAAAAGAAAAACACTAAATCTATTTTATTAAATTATTACAAGACTAAAGAGATGACTAAAACTATTATAGGACTTTTTCTGAACTATTGCATGATTACATAGATATTAAATAGAAAAAGAGTTTATAACGGACACAAAATAGAGAATGGTATTGTAAGGACTCCATAGAAATTTAGAACAAATAAAGTTATATTCCTCAACGCTTCAAAGCTAATACCTACTGCATTTAAGAAATGAAAATATTATTAATACTAAATTTTAATGTTCGATTAGAAAAAATAAAAATTACCAGAAAAAAAATTCTCATAAAAGTAGTTTAATGAAAAGATACTTTATACACAGTTCCAGAAATTGAAAAGATAAATCCTATTTTAAATCAACATTAAATTAAAAATAAAACTGTTTTTTTTTTTCATAACATTTCTTGTTTACCTTAATAAATGTAGAGACAAAGAAATACAAATTATTGTTCCCAGAAATAAATAGAAGGGAAAATTAATTTACATTTTCAAGAGTTTAATTCCCAACTTAATTCTATTAAATCCCATAGCATGTTTTACACGGTTTATTTACTCTCCTTTGAAAGTCAGATGAGTTTAAGCACTGATGATCTTGCGCATTTATAATCTTGATTTCGAATGCATATATTGCATTTAATATTTGGATTCCGATTTATAGAAAATATTTCGCAAAATGATATTTGTTTATGTTTAATGAATAGCCTATAAAGTTTCGAAATTTATTCAATATATTTGCCTGCATTTTCTATTTAATTGAAATTACACTTATTTTTTATCTCCTAAAGATAATGAGATAATCCCAAAATAATTATATTACTGTTTTTGTATCTCATAAGCTTTCTTGGAGTTTCTCAAAAGAATGAAAATATTAATTGCTGAATAGATTAACTGGTATAAGCAATTTTAATACTGTCTCAGACATATGTAACATTGCACTTGAAAAGGAGATTTCATGGACATTCAGAAATGAGGTTATCTGGAAATTAATAAGAGCCTATCTCACTATATATATGTGTATAGATAGATTTATAGATATAACTAAAATTTAATACCTATTTCACATTTTGTAACAATAAACAGCGTCGAAACTTACTCTAAAAGATACATACAATAATATCTTCTAATTATTTTATTGAATATATCATCCTTGATATAGAATATTAAAAAGTAACTGATACTAAAAAGTAAAATAATCAAATCAGAATATCATTGATTAATGATTGATTAAAAAGAATAACATAAAATGATCAATGACATCATTTCACTCCTCACTTTTTAACCAATTACTTATTAATGTTCAATATTCATTTTGAGCTGTTTAAGAGTTTTAAAGGTCTTTATTTACCTTTCCTACAGATCAGATATTCAGCAGTTGTCTGATCACTTAGCTTTATCTGACTACCTAAATAATATTTTGCCAAAAGTAATAAATAAATGGAATTAAACAATGAAGGGAGGATTGTTATTTAAATAAACAGACAAGGACTTCATTTATTGTCCAATATATGTAGTAAATCATTATAAATAAAGGCAGTAGTCTTACTTCCTCAACAGGAGATTATAAGGGAATGAACTTAAAAGGGTTTTGGATTTGTTTTTACTTAAGCCGCTCGTCACATTTCCCCTTTACTTTCAAGGGACTGGAAAGGAATAAATGAAGTTCTACGACCTCTTACGGATTCCTTGACTGCAAAAAGAGTAGACAACAAACGATCCCGCAATATTCCCTGAAGAATCAGTGAGTTTTGTATCAGTCTATAGAGACAGCATCCCTTTTCCTGACATCACATCTCAATCTGTACCCAAATGCAGAACACAAGAATTTCTAAAATGGTGAAAAATCAACAGTAAGAAGGAAGTAAATTTCTGTGCTCTTAATGCGACGTCTATGTCAACAAAATCTCTAGAGACCAACTTCCTGTCCATCAACACCCACTTTAAATATGAATCCTTCAGGTTAGTACTTGGGCTAGCTCTTCATTCTATCAGTTTCTTTCCGCAAAACTGCTACATATATTTTTCACCTTAAACTAATGTATTTTAAGATCGTATATATATATATATATATATATGAGTAATGGTTAAGACACAAAAACAAGTTTATTATCATTTCCAGAAGTAATTAGAATATTTATATGGATTCATCATGATAGTGATCCTTTGACATATGTGCCGAGAATTTAGTTTATGCATAAAAGTACATTTAAAAGGATATACAGTATTTATAAATTGCTACGTTATGTTGTTTATTTTATTCTATTTGAAATATTTAAAAGTAAATATATATAAAAAATTAAATACAATTTAAAATTGAAATGTTATGAATATTGCTTTAATACTCTTTTGTTAAGCTTTTATTATATGATAAATAATCATATTCATATATTGTTATATGATTATGCAGCAAAGTTTCCTAATGAAATGAAAAATTATGGGCAAATTGAATTTACCATTGAAATCTTATTATATATTTATTCATATATTTTGATTCGAAAATTTGAATGTGAATCAATTCTTGGCTTCAATAGTTTAATCGTAAATGAGGTAAACTAAATAAAAATCAGGAACGGGAAATAAATTATATATATATATATATATATATATATATATATATATATATATTAAAATTGAAA
>JAPDSC010085107.1:217326-258083 GCA_026290005.1 Latrodectus geometricus | reverse complement strand
TTTTTTTGTAATTTTTGTTATCATAATCATAGTCGATCTAAGTTTTTTACTATTGATTTTTTTTTTTTTTGCTATTTACAAATCGTAGTTTAACTTTTTAATTTATAATTTAATTTTGAATACAAAATTATAAAATCACATATAAAGAAAAAGAAAAAACAACACTAAATCATTTTTCACGTGACATTTTATTATGTTTCTCCTACAGTTAGATTAACATTAATTTTAATCATCACATACCAATTTAATTTTTTCCCATAAATAAATACATTTAAAAGCAAAAAATAGCATCTTTTATTCTAGTTATATAAAAAGATAAATATAAAATATGCCTAGTGTCCATATTAACCGTGTCTAGTTGTCAACGTACCTGACTGTGGATAGGGGTCCTGGGTTCGAATCCCGGCTCGGGTACGAATGAACTTTTTCTCTCTCCTGTCTTTGTCCTTTCCTTGTATGAATGGTTACCTACCCTATAAACGGGTAATTACTGCACTCGACAAAAGTTTTAAATATCATAAATAGCATCTTTATCATGATATACTGATCATAGTAATTGAGAAATAGTGGTGATAATAATATATTTGTCAAGAAAATGCATTATAATTTGTAAAAATTTTATAATTAAATTTTATTATTAATTTTTAAATTAACTATATTTTGTATGAGTACATTAAAAAATACTTAAAAATTTAGACACTTTCTAGTTGTTTATTCGGAATTTAAAAGTTTGTATCAAGTAATTTTCTATAAAATGTTAAATTTTTAAATTCAAAACTAAACATTAAGTAATTCTTAACTAATTTAAAAAATTTAATTTAAAATTTTATCTCTCTTATTTATACACATCGCAAAATGAGAGCACAAAATTTGAAAATGCAGTATTTGTTAAATTTTACTATATATTGCTTCGTATTTGTATGAATATTTGGTTAACATTCTTTCTATATTATTTCTATCATCACTTAATTATTATTTAATTAAATTATACATAAAATTTATAATAATCTTATCGATGATCTTTCAGTAAGAAATAGCTATATCAAAGCGATTACACACATACACGCAAAATTGCTTTTATACACATTAAAAAATTTGGCAATTCAAAAAATAAATTATACTTTCATTTACGTGTGTTAACAAATTTGATCATGCAAAATTGAGAAATATGCTATTTAATTAAAACAATATTTTTTGCCCAGCTTATTTCGTTACAGTCAAATCTAAGTTTAAAATAATATTTCATTCATATTATTAATTCAGAGCTCGAAAAAAAATGTTTAATTATATACAATAATACTAAGAAGTATTTTTTAATATAAAAGTAGTTTTATAATAACTCAAAGATTCATAACAAAGAATCCATTTGCTCCTGTGAAGTGCAAAATAAAAAAATAAAAACGTTTTATCATAACTTTATGTTATGACACTCACCAATCTAGACAACATTTTTGGCATCATTCAATAGGAATTTTCTACTTCTACTTTTTTGTAATGATTTCATAAATGTGCTGAAATAATTATTTTTAAGTTATTGATTCATTTCCTGTAAAACAATATTTTTCTGTTTAAATTGCATGAAACGAATTGAATAAACTTTTTTCATAATTAAAATAAATGTCCTTGCTTACTTTTTCAAAACTTTATATTTTACCATTGTACTTCATACTTCCGCTAACCTCATTTTCAGTGTTTTACTTTTACAATTATTCTGTTTACTTCCATTGAAATTAAATTGTTTTCCTAAAAGGATGTGAAAATTTTAATTTTATTTATCAGCATTTGTCTCCCCAAGAGAAATTTAAGTTTTATTTTTGAATAAATAATCTTACCTTGATTGCAATATTACAAAATATACCATTCGCGAAAGCATCAACAATAAATTGAATTCTGCGTCATAAAATAAACACGCATTTTACGTTATACTGCGCTATTGCTATTTATCAGTGATATTGTATGTAATTTTATATTACATGTTAATTAATAAAAATTAAAATGAAATTTAATTGAATTTCAGAATTACACATATCAAATAAACGTTACATAAATTTTAAGCTGTAATATGCTTAAAAATGAAAATTTGTCAGATAGTATAAACTTTATTGCATTAAAATGAAATTTGAGATTTATGGTTAAATTTTCAATGTTTCAAGGTTCAATGTATAAAAATATTGGAAAAATTCATTTCAAGCGATGTATTAATACTGGGGCGGATATCACCTTCGCAAATAAATTTCATAACGTGTCAGTATCAAATACAGGCATAAATCTAAATTAGAAAGAAATAGACAGATTTCTTTTGTGAATAGTTTTCTTTATAAATATAAATAACTATTTTAAAAGGATTTTGGGCGTCCTGAAAATTAAGATAGAGACAGCTAGTAATTTCATTTTGCTCCTGTGACACAGATTTTTTTTTGGGATGAAATGAATTTCATCCTAAACCAGTAACTCTATCTAAAATAGTTTTCAAGTATAAAGATGAAAGATTTTTCATAAAAATTTCCTTATTTTTTAAATGAATAGGAGAACGTTAAAAAACTCGGTGTTAGTGTTATCAACATCAAACAGTTTAAATCATGAAGCAGAGGATAAATTTATGAATCCTATTAAACATTTTCCTTAGGTTATGAAAAAGTAGGAGATTATTCTCCAACTTTTCTTACTACACTTTGAAGCTCTCAAATAACTCTCAATAAAAAAATATGAAACATTTTTTTTAAAAATGATCTACCATCTCTGCTTCTGTTTGATACATTTTTGTTTCATCATCAAAAATTCCCTTGTTTTTATTTTTTATCAAAAGTTGAGAATTACTGCAACAATTGGAAGGTACCGAAAGTTTTATCAAATGTTATTTTGTCATCAAATGTTAATTTTAATTTTATTAATATTAATCGCAATGATGTGTCTTCGTATGTTAATCATCAAAAAGATATTGTTACAGATAATTCGCGAACATTTACTAATATGGCATATGATAATATAAAATAAGTAGTATTTTAAGGGTTTTTTTTTATAACACATTGCTGAAACTTATTTCTTTTAGGACCATTAAAGATAAATTTTCAATGTAAAACATTTTTTCATAGCTAAATTCGACTTTTATTGTATTAGATGAAATTCTTCAAAATGTTTAGATTCCTGTTAAGAATTCTTTTTTCTGCAAAAGCAAAAGGAAATACGTGATCATGTATTTTCGTTTATGAGAAAGAATGCATTCCTCGCTATTTTAGAAAAAAAAAAAACATTTTATCCGCCTTCCATTCGTTTCTATTTAAATTTCTTTTGTTTTTATTTTAGAGAAATCGATGAAATTAAAAAATCTTAGCATAAGCTTATAAAGTATTGTCGTTCATGTTGCTTTGGATTTCATATGGGTATTTATAATGGAAGCAAATAATTAAATGCACTTTAAATTACATTCTTCTTTAAATATTATTTTGCAAATTACAATCAAATGAAATGAACTGAGTTTTAAACATAAAATCCTTTTAAATCATAAGTAAAACGTGGAAAATATTCGAATACGTGTTTCAATTTTAAGAAAAAAAAATTTTTTCAACCAGTTAGTAGAAAAAGGCTAAATTTATATTGTTGTGTGAAGAAAATCCAAAATAGGTTAATCTGCTTTTTTAATAAAATTAATTTAGTATATCAGTTCAGCGAAAACATATTTATTAGTGCATTCTTAAAATTTCATATATTCAATCTTTGAATCTGTATAGCAATGAAATATGGTATAGACACACACACATGATTTAGAAAGCAAAATCTTGAATCTTTACTGGGAAAGGGAATAATTATAAGTCACTGTGAAAACATGTCAGCTAATCAAGTGCAGACATAGATTTAATAAAGTATTGGCTGCCCAAGATAAACAGTGCATGTAGTTAGCTGTGTTTACGTGTTGTCATTTCTAGTTAACAAATTCCAAACTTAATGAATTACTCCTACCTATATTTATGGTACTTTTCTCTGTTTCTCACAGTAAGTACACAGAGTGTTTTTTAATACAGCACAATACATAATTTGTATAATTTAATACCTAAAATCTTTTAAGTTATAAAATATTCCCCCACCTATTTTAACATAGCATTTCTCCAAGAACTTTCGCTTAATTGTGTAATTGACTTCATAAAATATATAATGGTAAATACCTAAAACTTCTAAAACACTTAAATGTATGCTGTTTAACAACGAAAGCTATTACTTGTATTATTTGAAGAAAATATTAATGTAAAAAAATTTTAACTATAAATATTTTTACATAGACTGTATTACCTAAAACAAATTTTAAAGAATTTGTGTATGTGATACTCTATTCCAAATACTTGTTAAGAATTAGTCTTTTTTAAGGGTTTCAACGAATCTAATTGAATTGTAATTTCTTTAGAAAAATATTACTTTTTATCTAATTGTAATTTATTAAAGATGTTTTAATAATGCTAGATCTTGTTGTAATCAAACATCACATTTTAAAATTAAACCCTTGTTACTTATTCAAGGAAGTTTAAAAGAACTGTTTTTATGAATTCTGCGAATTTTAATTGAGTCAAAATATATTATTGATGAAAACATGCATTCAAATGAAGTAGCAACTAAATTATTTTTTAATTAAATATTTTCATATAATTAATGATCATTCTTTGTAACGAAATAGAAAGTTCGAACTTGGGAGCTTTTAATCTAAAGAGCACTTGGTGAATGGCCCATGGTTTAAATAAGCTCATGGTGAATGACTTATACATAAGTTTGTTTTCACAATTTCTCGTATTTGAAATTTAAATTTTACATAGGTTTGACACATTATATTTTAATTCTTGCACACAAGGGTTAATTTGATTAAATTAAAATAAAATTATGCAGGCCAGAAATTGGAATTGAACACACAAGTTGTTCAAATAAAGAACAGAGCATTGAACATATGCATCAATCAATTTGAACTAGCCGAATATTGTTACTCATCGAATATGTTTAATACTAATTCAATTATTCTAATAGACACTAATATGAAGAAGTTTTAAACTCTGCACTTGAGCTGTAAATTTTGGACGTCATATTTAGAATTTGTAAGGATATAAAAAGCATTATTCACTCATATATTTTTCACTTATCATATTTTTTTAATTAATTTCTATTTTTAATTCAGTACTTTATATCGGATTAAAATGCATTGTTAAATGAAAGAAACTAAAACCTAATCTTTTTAATATATTATTAATATTATTATAGTTTATTTAAATATTACATAAATACTTTAATATTAATATATGTAATTAAATATTACATAGTTCTCAGAAAAACAGCTTTTATTATTCACAGATTTTGTAATTTCGCTGTTTCTAAATAAGATTAGTTTGATCTAATTAATCTTTGTGAAAAACTGGGTTACTATTTCAAACTGCAAATATTGTAAAATATCAGTATTTTCTATTATAAGTACAATCTTATAAGCAAATTAAATATGTTATACATAATATGTAGACTAATAGCTTTTACCGCATTTATAATAGAGAAAAGTATTGGTGCAAATATTTTAACGTGATCAAAATAAAATGCGAACTTTTTCATCACTATACTTCTTGTATGTAATAACGTTTATAATATTTTTTAAGGGAATTGATATATTTTATTTTTAAGTATAATGTCTATACATTTTCAGTAAAACATCAATAATTATCGTTGATGTGTGTGTTGTGCAATAAATATTATCATATATATATATATATATATATATATATATATAGCATAAAAAAGTTAAGGTTAAGACGTTTTAGTTTAACGAAGTAGTAAAAAATTGTAACAAGTATTTCTTTTAAAATAACAAAGTTATAATTATTTTGAAATACAATATCAATTAGATTTTTACAACAGTTACATAACTAAATTTGAAACAAAATATTATTCACAAAGATTTCAAGATATTTTTTATAACATTTTATATCTTCTTTTGAATTGCTAGAAATGAGCAACAATTTTATTCAGAAGATAATATTTCCCTGTTTTATAAAAATTTATTTTATATTATTGAATTGTGCCTTAAAAGTTTTTTGCAGTCCTGGAAAAAGAATTCACGTAACTATTTTTAGATTTGCTAACTGTATGTCGCTTATGTTCTTTTATCTAATATTTATCATCAAAAATATTGAATTTCCAATAATCATTTTATGTAACAAAAATATTTTCAAGATTGTTAAATATTGAATTTCTGGTTAACATTTTACATAACCAAACAATTTTTATTTTATCAAATTTCTATATGCAATCGGTTTGTTTTCTATTTATTAGTAAACTGAGATTTTATTCAAAATATTTAGTATTTCTCTAAAAAGTACTTATTCATCTCCACCATGGTTATTATTGGGTATTTTTAACAAGATAAACTATTATTAAATGTTTATAAAACACATCACTTAATTAAGCAAACCATAAATATTCATGAAAGTTACAGGATTCCAGATGAAAGCGAACATTTCAAAGCTTTTGTTGCCAAAAGATTTTACAGACTGAATTTTTTTTCTTGTTGGTACATTAATATTTGTATAAAAAAGGTAAAAAGGTTCTTGCCGCATTCGCGTTAACATGTAATGAAATAAGAATAAGTCTGCAAATTAGTGTATGATGTGGTTAAAACACTGGCCAGTCGAGAGTAAAAACATCAGTCGTTATAAAAGCATGTCTACAGCTCACATTCATCAATCGTATTTCTTAAAGTAGTGAAGAAAAATGGACCTGTCGAAGGAGTTCGTTCTGTGTTGTTTACTTTATGGCTTCAAAGTGGGCTTATTAGCTGCTGCATCAAATAGACCAATATGTCAAGTGTTTGGGGATAGTTCTGTGAATGAACGTACGGGGCAAGGCATTGGTTTCATAAATTCAGCTCGGGGATTTGTCCCTCTATGATGAAGCTTGCAGAGGATGGCCATAGGCCTTGGATGACGAAGCCCTGCATTAATGAAGACAGTAGTCAACGTGTGATGAATTTACTAAACATTGTTGAAAGTCCATAAGCAACAACGAGATACAGCCTATTTATCATTGCTTTCTCATAACAATAGTGCATCCATTTCAATCAAGCTCTGACGAGTGGCGAAGGCGGCTCCCGTATGACTCTCACAAGAGTTTTACGCATTTGTTGTCATACCAGAATACTGTCCAGCACAACGCAAGACCACCTATACACCCATGCAAGAATTTGTGTCTATTGGACTAATCATCAAGTGATTCACTATACGTTGTTACCAATCCATCAAACTATGACGGCGGATCTATACTCACAGTAATCGGAACATGTGCAAAAGGCACTGCAACAGAAGGAACCAATACTTAGCTCTGGTTAATCGCAAGGGTGTTCCGTTCTTGACCGATTGTGCGAGGCCACATGTCGAGCAAGTTCTCAAGAATAGCAAACAACGATTTGGTTGGGAGACTATGTGCCATCCTCCTCACTCAACTGACCATACACCATCAGATTAGTACCTCTTCTATTCCCTGAACAATCATCTTTGTGGAAAATGATTCACCAATGAAAAAGACTTGTGCCAAGCACTCACGAATTATTTTGCTCCGGAAACCACCAAGTTTTACCGCAAAGGGATTGCACAACTGGAGACAAGTCGGCAAAAGGTGCCGGACGCCGATGTGGATTACTTCGAGGACTAGCAACAGGCTACACTTCCTGTAGGTCATTAAAAGTGACAAGAAATTTCTTGTTTATTTTGTACCATAAAAAATTGATCTTACTACTACTGATATAGTAGTAGTACAGTGTAATATTTATAAAATAGTCAAAGTTTTTAAAATTTTTTGTAACATTTCACACATTTAGTTATTTTTAAACACACAATTTCGGAAACGAAAAATATATAATTAAATTCGCTTTTATCAAAAATTTTCGTAAATGACTTTGCTACTTTTGTGTTATTAGACTGTGTAATAATCTAAAAGATTATTTTTTACTTCATTCCTTTTTTAAGAAAAATGTTAAACCGGGATATAGAAAAAGTTTTGTGATTCTATCATCTCCGGTAGCTATCTACCAGATTTTTAATTGGAAAAAAATCGAGTTTTCCCAAATTGCAATTTAAAATGAAACAGGAAATTAATAAAATGAGTGAATTGAAAAGGAAATAAAAATCAGCATAAAAAGGACATTATTAAAGGTAAGCCAAATCTAATCATTTTACTTGTAATACATAAACCCAAAATTTGCTCTGTAACTCCAATGGGAAAAATCAAAAACCTTTTTTCAAAACGAAATTCAATAACTCAGTGATTTTTAATTCAAACAGTATTTTTACATCAAGTTAAAATTAAATGAAAAATATTTGTGCGTTATCTCTCCATTATTTTTCTTGAATTAATGTACAAATAATATATATTAAAAAACTTGTAAATTTAGAAATTATAAATTTTCGAAAATATAACAATTTTTTAAAACGAATGATAAAAACTAGGCACTTTTTCATTCTAACTACATTCTTACGTACCGCTAAAATTAAATGAAAAATATATTGTGCGTTATCTCTCCATAATTTTTTAATCATTGTGATAAATAAAATGTTTCAAAGTAAAATAAGAAAAATTTGTTAATTTTGGAATTATAAATTTTCAAAAATGTGAGAATCTAAAAATTTCATTGGATGTATATATACATGAATGAAAAAATTTCTTTTTTATTTTAAAGAATGCAATAGTACTGTATCATATAGCTTATTACATGTGTTTAACAGAATAAATTAAACGATAAAAATCTATTTTTGTTTGCGTTGTTTTTTTCCTTTCCTATGTGCAACATTTTTAAAAGTTCATTTTTATATGAAAAGCTGAAGTTTTCCCTACATTATTTATTAATTACGTGTTTATCAAATCCCTAAACAATACTTTTGTGACTTCAAAATTGCATCTATTAAAAAGATTAACATAGGATATATATTTTTAAGTAAGAGGTTTTCTCGCTAACAAATGTAAATTTTTCTGTAGCTTGTTTATATAAATATCCCAAGGGACACTCAAAAATGTAAAACATTAAAATGTAGTAAAAATTTTAAATGTAAATCTCTGAGTTGACATTTAAATCCTAATAGATTGAAAAACATACAATAAGGATTATTTATAGAAAATTAAACTAGAATTGAAAGAATTCATAAATTTCGTAAAATATTTCAAGTCTAGTAACAATGCAAATTGTTTAAATTAGAAATTCTGATAATTAAAGCAAAGATCATTTTGCATTTGACTTTTAAATTTTAGTCAAAAGAATCATTTTCGTGGAAAAATTCCTTAACAAAGAATCAAATCTATATTTTAAATCTATATATCTAGATTTAAATCTATATGTAATACGTTTATTGTTTAATTCCTTACAGAGAAAGGCAGAATTTACTGGAAAATTTGAGATCAAATTGATTAGAGTTTTGTAAAATATATCATAATTAATAGAAATAATTTAAAAAATGATAATAGTTTAATATTTTTTCTGGTAACAACTCTTTTTTGGGAGAAATCTTGAAAATATTAAAAATTAGATTTTTAAAATATATTGATGTTTTGTTTTAAAGGAAGAGTTAATATTCATTTATATTTTCTTATTTAATCCTTCAAAATGAAACCCTGTTCAATTATGATACTTGATTTATGAAACTATGGAAAATAAGAAACAATTATGTGCGTGTGTTTTAGTAGTCTAAGAAAATCAATGATCCAACAAAGTAATGATTTTTTCTGAAAGTGGAATGATTTTAGGACATTCAACTTAGCGAAGATATTAGGCTGTCTCAAAAGTTATTTCCGTGCACAGCACGAAGACACGTTATCGTTTTTTTATAAGCATGCAACGTTCTCTTCTCAGACACAATATGATATTCCTTAAAGTCATCTTAAATGTAGATTAATTTGTTTTCTTTTAAATTAAGGTCTGCACTAGATTCTTAAAACTTCCTATTTATAAACTTGATTAATTATGTAAAAAATTTAGTATTTTTGCCAAATGTGTCACAGTATTTACTATTAAATAAATAATGATATCACAACTAAACAAAGCTACATTACAATTAATAACTTTCTTATTAATTCCAAGTTCCTAAAAAAAGTTTCTATAAAATATTTAAATTGCCTGCTGATCTATTATAAACCATACAATTTTAGTAATAATTGTTTAAAACCTATAATCCCAATTTTTATAAAATCTAAACTCACATCAATTTCAGGATAATTAATTTGTACGCCTTATTGTTATTATTATTTTTCTTCATAAATATTATATTTATTTTATTATTTTATTAGCATATTAGTATTATATTTAGCAAATAAATTTTCAATAGAATTATTCACCAAGAAATCTAAGCACAATTTAATTAACGGTTGCATTGAATTAATTTTTAACTGATTTTTTAATACAAAAATTTTATCTTGAGTAATTAATTTATTAAAAATAATCAAAACTATTTAAAATGTAATTAAAACAATTTTTTATTGTCCTTAAGAATACAAAATGTATGAACTAAAAAAACAGTTTTTAATAATAATGCATAATCAAAATAACAATATATATTCATATGTACTACTGTATTTAAAAACGACTCTTATGATTAAGCAACTACAATTTCTTATCAACTACTATATATTCTTCTTATTTCCATTTGACACATGAAAAATATTTAGGAACAGTTGATAAGATATTTTGGCCTATTATTTGATGTAGAGATTAGTATTTGATCTGTCGGAGAGATTCTTATAAAACTTTGAGTTAAATTAACTTTTAAAAAGAGTTAAATTAATTTTTTTTCTAATTTCCGGAAAATCTATGCAAAATTTATGGAAAAAAAGTAAATACGTATTTCTTAATTAAATACTAGGAAAAATTTATTGAACAAATAAAACTGTTAATTCATTTATAAATTAATTAAATGAAATATTTAAACTTATAAATAAGACTCAACAATAAACTGTGCATTTTTACAATTTATTTCTGTGTGCTTCAGTTTTTTGATGATTTAATATTTCAAAACAATTAAAGTAATTGAAAGAGAATAATATATATTTTAGTTATTAATCTATTTTTAATAAATCTAAGTGTTCGTAAAGTAATAAATTAAGCTAAAATCACCCTTCACATCTATTGAAAATGAAAATTCTCTCGTTATTCCATTCAAGTTGTTGTATGTTAAACGATAGCCTAATTAAAATTGCTATTTCCAAAAATATATTTGCCATCTTCAAAATGTCGTACCAGTCTTAAGAAGTAAATCTGTTCACTAAGTTTTCACGATGTCAAAATCAATCGTATGTAAAATTAATATGCATTGAAAATAATTATAAATCAATCAATCAAACTTCTTCAGTTAACTACAAATATACCGAGAGTATCAAAAGATTTATTTCTGATTTATCTCATTTCTTATTTTTTCAGATTATTTTATATATCCTGCGTTTTCCATTCATCAAATTTTTTAGTAGGTATATAGGATGGAATGATCATTTATCGAATGATTATTTACATATTAGATATATAGCAATATAAATATAGATGAAAAGTTCTTAAATCAATAATAAAAACCTATTTTTAACAGGCTATTTCTAGTTGCCATTTATTATTCCCCCATCTAGTATTTATGTTTCTCGCATTTTTTGAAATATTGTTTTGATTCATTTTTATTTTAAATACAATTCATTAACATTGAATACATATTTTGAAATAATGTAAAATATTAAAATTTGAATTATATATTTTCTAGTGAAATATTGTGTTACAAAATAACAAAAAGGAAATTTACAATTAAAAACTACATAAGATTGCTTAAATGTTTAAAAGAGAGTGAATTGTGTATCTAAAATTATTTCGTAACAAAAATAAATATTAACTAGTTTTGTGGAATAGTGTCATCTTTGTATACAATTTATAGTTTTTACCAAAACATTTTAATTTGGAAACTGTGTGAAGGTGTGTACCCTTTTTTTTCAAACTCGCACTTAACTACTCTTTCTTCATATTTCAAAAAATTTAAATAATAAAACATATATTCTTTTAATTTCATAGATTAAAAATAATTAACTAAATATTGGTTTAATTTTAAAATTAAATCTTATGAAAAAGTTGGTTCCTAAATCAAGTTCAATTTTAAATTAAAAAGCGAATTTTCATAATACAGTTCCTAGTTTTAATTGTATATGTTAACATGTGTTCTTTTGAATGTTATAAGCCGAAATTTCAGCGAGAAATGCCGTATCAGCATGAAGAGGTACTTAAAGAAAATAATCTAAAAAATTTAAGTTGGATAAAAGAGCCTCATACGTACGCCTGATAAGTTAAGTAGAAAGTGACATTGTATAATAACATTATCTCTAAATTTTGAATCATTTTTTGTGATATATGTCTTGCTTTTAAATAAAATATTTAAAAACTGATTAAACATGTAAACATAACTTAAAAATGTACAGTAAATGAAACAGTTGAAAATATTCTTACATTCATGAATATACTTATACTCGATGAAAGATACCCATATGTGTAACACCCATTCTAAATTATAAAACATTGTTAAAATAATATTAAAAATTGGGTGAAACAGAAATAGAGATAACAAAAGTAATTACAGAAATTTGTACATGTTATTGAACATTCAATGTCCGATACTTCAAACTCCCGATTAGACAAATCTAAATTAGAAACCAAGTGCGAGTATACGTATAATCAAAATTTGTTGTCAACACATGTACACTGGTTACTAAAATTCTGTTGAAATAAGTCATTTGCGAGCAGCATAAAATGGTTGACTCAGAGAAAGGCGGCATTTGTTGCTACGTGTCTGAGATAAGAACAGTAACGTTTGTAAAGGTCAGCTATTGGGAGGCTAAAAGCAGGACAAAGTCAGAAAGAAACGGCTAGATTGCTCAATGTGAGTCCATCTGTGATTCATAGACTTTGACAACAATTTCTAACCACAGATTCGGCCAAGGACGGCCGCGGGCTACCATGAGTGCTGATCACCAATATTTGTCATTATGTGCATGAAGGTATAGAACCACAACTCCAACTGAAATCAGATACTCCCTCACTGCAAGCTCCGAAAGGCTGGCATCCAGATCAATCGTGCGTTGAAGGCTTCACGAACGTAGTCTATTTATGAGTCATTAGCGTTTCGCTCACGTCACATCATAGGTGATAACGTTTGTAATAGGCACGTCAACATGACCATTGGACGGGAAATCAGTGATGGTCTCTTCTCCTTACGGATGAGTCCAGGTTTAGCCTCAAAAGCGATAGTAGGCGCATTTTTACTTGTAGGAAGCGGGAAATTCACTTTCATCCATTAAACATAAGTAAAAGATATGCATATGGATCAGGAAGTGTCTGTGTTTGGAATGGTATCTCTTGGGTGGACGCATAGGGCTTCAAGACTTTTTCCGTTGAAATATTAATACTAATACCTATAGAAAAAATATCCTGGAAGCTTAAGTGCGCCCTTATGTCGTGATGCTTTCGTGCTACGAGGATGATAATGAGAGACCACACAAGATGATCATAGATACTTATCTTGATAGGAAACAATTGAGTGCATGCTGTGGCCAGCTCTATCACTCAACCGTAACCCAATCGAGCATGTTTGGGATGCATTAATGTAACGTGTTGCTGATTTTAATCCCCCTTCATGGAACCTGGCCACGCTTTCAACTGCATTAGAAGAGCAATAGCTAGCACTTCCTTCAAAATTAATAGACCACATAAATGAGAGCATAACACATCGCTGCATGTGCTACATTGCCTCTTGGGGTGATCATACCCCATAATAAAGGTACTTTTCCTAGACTAAACTTACGCTTCTCATATGTACATTGTATATATATGCTAATTTTTATAACACCAGAATTGTTTAATGATTCTTTTTTATGTTATTTCGTACCTTCCTATGTGTTGTATAATGTGCATGCGTTTCATAAAATTCGAAGCATATCTTTTTTCGATATCGTCATTTTTATGATTTTTTCCTTAATTTATGATAATTAGTGTATTATATTGCTGTAGAACCTTTTTATCTGGAGTAAATATTTCAACACCTTTCTTTGAATCCTGATATAATAGGCAATATTTTTTTACCTATTTCTAAGCACTTCTTATCCATTTCGCAAATTCAATGGAATGTTTTTTATGTGCAATTAAAAACAGCACCGGTTTAAGGCGCCACTCTGCTTTATTCTCTAATGAAAAGTATTTTTAACATGAAAACGAAGAATTTATATATTATTTAGGTGTAAACACACACACACACACATATATATATATATATATATATATATTTATTTATTTATTTATATAGATATATATACAGATAGATAGATAAGAGTGTTATTCTGAACTCGTTAAGTGTCAAATTTGAATAACTCGTAATCGAGATTCAATTTTGAAAAGATTACATTCACACCGATTTAATTTTTAAGTTTTAATAAGGGTTAAATTTAATCCTTTAAGAATGTTTTAATTTTAAAAAGAATAGAAGTTTACTGTGATAGTGGAATTCAATTATAATAATAAATAATTGACTCAAAATATAATTCTAAATTTTTCCCAAATATAAACGAAAACTTTTAGGGAGCAGATTTTATTTTAACTGACGGAAGTACATTCATGAATAAAATTTACAGTAAAAAAATAAAAATACTTTTACTAAATTAAATCGTTGCCCTCAGGCTTTGTTCAACAGGGAACTCCAAGATCTCCATCAAAATCTCATAAATCTCTGGCCACTTAAGTGGTACCACTAAGCGATATCAATGATTCGCCAGAGAATTCAGCTCACATTATCTTTTAGTGCAACACGCCTTTCCCTTTAGATGGAAATAAATATGACTTGAGCGTAATTCCTCCGATGTTGACTGGAACTAATGGATCAATGATTAATGAGCTAGATCTCTGTCAGTGATTTTGTAGCCTTCATAAAAATGATTAGCATGCACTGTTGGTTATATTTCTACAAGTATCTACACCGTGAGAAAATACTGACTTTTTATTGACCTAAATACATCTATTTGAGATAGTACTTAATGGATTTTAAAAATAATTTTTAAAATCTAATTAGACTAATGTCACAAGAAACTGGTTTTCCCAAAATATTTTTGATTTTGCAAAAGGGCTTTCTAGGAAATTTTTTATTATTTTAATTTTATTCCTTACTTATTTAATTAAGCGATATATTAACTGTCATACTGTTTTTTGAAAACAGTATTAAGCGAATTTCATTTACACTTTGGCAGTTTATTCAAACTTTGATATCACACTTTGACAGTTTAATCAAACTTTGGCATACACACTTTAGCATTGAAAATCAAAGTTTATTAAATAAAAGTATAGGTCCTTCTGTGATTCTTGGAGCAAAAATAGAGTTAGGAGACTTACAAGATGTTATTTAGCTCTGTAAAATGTGCTTTCGTATTCCCCCAGGCTTTATAACTTAAGTCAGTTGAAATAAGGTTAATAGTTCATGTTGGACTCAATTATATCTTTTCGAGGCATTCCGAAAATTGATGTATGGAAAAACAACCAATTTTTGTTCAGCTCCGGACTTTTCTTATCAACTTTCTCAAAAGCATGATCAGATTGCTGGAGGGAGAAATTTTCTTGAAGAAAACTTACTGAACCTATTGAAATCATAATGTTTTTGTTATTTTCTTTTTTTTAATTGAATATCAAAGCATACTATATATTAAGCCTACGTGACACTTTAACTTCCTTTAGTTTAAATTTTCACCATTTTACCGTGATTAAAATAATCGATTTTTAAATATTACTGTGAATAAAATATGTGTTATAAGGGGAAAAGAGATACAAAGTTTGCAAAAATATTTGTTTTTTATTCAATTTTTGTTTTATACAATTTTTTTTATTTATATGTTAAAATTCAAGTTTTCTAAAGAAAATATAATTAGGATTAAGTATTGGCTAGAATAAAGGAATTTTTATTTGAAGTGCTCTAATATCTTTAAAATATCCTTCAATGTTGAAATTTCAACACTTTGAATAAGTTATAAGAATTTAGAAAGTTACATATTTTGATAGCACTAACATATATTTATTCAAATTAAAATGATAAATAAAAAATGCTGGTAACAAGCAAATGATTACCTTTGAAAGACATTCAGATAAATTATCGTATGAATCACCGTAGCTTAGTAATAGGTTCTTCGTAATAATAGTAGTGATAGGTAATAAAAAAATAAAATAAAAAACCAAGATCTTGGAAGTGAAAAATCCGTGCTCGATTTCAACGATAATTGAATAGAAAGTGATGATTGATATTTTCTGTTTCAAAATACACATTAATAGGAGTTTGGAATAGGTAGGTTTTATGTTCAATCTCATCCAATGCCAAAACATGAATATCATAGATATTGCAATTCACCCTTCTGCATGCATGCCTGTCAGGATATGTGTGCTTGGGAGTTTTCTTTTTTCCTCCCTTTCAACACGTGAATACGGCCCATTATCCATGAAACATCCTCCCGCAGAGCAATAATGAAGACCTTATAACAGTTGCCGGCCATTAAGTTATGTCAAAGACGATGGTAATAGCTTCCACCATGGCCTTGAAATAAGACCGCGCTCTGTAGCATGAAATACACTGAGCTCATTCCCAGCGACTGTTTAAATTCGAGATATGAATATTACGTTTCTACTTTTTAAGTGCACATCTGTCATGGTGAATACTTGGGAGTTTTCAGGGTTTACTCCCTTTGAGCTAGTTAATACGATGAACTGTAAATGAAAAATTTCTCAGGGAGACAATAATACTCAATGAATGTAAAAAAAAAAACCCCGTTAGGTATTAAGTTGTCAATTACGCATCGTCAAAAGAAGATGGTAGTAACAACATTTAATACATAAAAGGCCATTGTTTTCAAATTTAGAGGTTTTGATTGTTGAGCAAACAAAAATGAGTATCTTGTTTCTGATTATCTCTTGTATATTTATCAGGATTTGTACTTTATTATTTTCCAATCTTTCTCTCTTGCAACACTTAAAAATGAATCACTATTTATAAATACTCTTTATAACTTACTTCGATTGCTAGTCTGTCCCATGCGTGGTATCAAAATATAAATATGCATAAAATCTCAATTGCTTTTTTTAAAATTAAGAAAGTTAAGAAGTTTGAGACACAAATTAGTAGAAGAAAGAACGCTAGTGTTTGTTTATTTAAATAAGAAAATATTTTTTGGAGTTCTACTCCGTAAGCAAATATATAATTATGGACGTCCTTAAATTATTTCGGTTTACATATACATAACTATTTTGCGACAATTCTCTTAATTTAGACGACAGGAATTTTCTTCGAAAATATTTTAATGATCAGTTAATGGTAGTAATGTGTCATCCTGTTCTCTGAATCAATCAAGTGATTTAATTTAATTAATGACATTACATAAAGGAAAGATAAAAAGCGAAATGAAAATTTACTGATGATCAGAGTTCTGTAAGCTACAAGATTTACGACTGGCTTTAAACTTCAGAGAATTTTTCTATTTTATGCTAAATGAGCTTATTAATTTTAAAATGGAAAACTAGTGATTGTGTGTTTATGTAAAATTAATCAATAAGGTTTATAAATGACTAATTATGTTAAGTATTTCTCTAATTCCAATCTGAATTTATCCATTAATTTTAACGAGGAGTTTAAAGCATTGTTAAAAATTTGATTTATCATTAATTGAAAATTAAATCTTTTAAAGTAAAATTTATGAATTACTAGATCACATTTTTCGTGATCAACGTAGTTATAATATTAGTGCTGATTTATGTATATAAATGAATAAGAACTAAATATATTTTAACAGTTTAATATAAATATGTATATGCTTAAAATTTTAATAGAAAGTTCTATGCTTCTATAAATAAAATGTGTAATAATACAAATAAATATTTAACAGATTTCAGTGGTGTCTTGTTTGTGTGTTTGCAAATATAATTAGATAAATAAATGAAGTTGCTTCTAAAATCCACAAATAGATTTTATTTTTAAGAATGTTATTGAAATACTTTTCAAATGAAGCACCACGTATTTGAAATCGACATTCTGCTAAGATTCATATTGAAAATTCCAGGAACTCAAAGAAGATAAAAATTCAGATAATATGAAATATGAAACTTTTAATCGTATAAGGAAAACATTTTACTTGTCGCATATTTGTATTAAAGTTTTACTTGTACATGTATGTTTCACGATATAGCATATATTACAAAATGCGAAATAATTACTGTAAAACAAGCTTAAAATACTAATTTACTTTTCCTTTACATTTAATTTGAGGAATCGAATTTATTTTATTTCGCATTTATAACGATTACTTTTCGGTTCGATGGGGCTATACTAGAACAATGTAGCAAAGATAGTTTCTTTTTCTTCTTTTTCAAGTGTGTATTTGAGGGTAATAACTTTATATTTCCTAAGAATGTCTAGAAACGAAGATCTCTTTCTCCTGGGTTGCCATTGGGTCTTCTTGACTAGAAAAGAAAAAAAATCTCCTTTAATCGATAACGTCAGGAAGAACTTACAGGTAACACAAAAAAAGAACAAGTACTTCTTCGACCACTTTGGTCCATGAAAGCATTTTAGTAACTTTGAGATTCCTGGAATTTTGTCCTTGAGAGAATTCTGCTAATGAAGAATGTTTTAAGAGAGCTTGATTTTAATCTAGAACCATCTGAATATTTTAAAGTTATCCCTTGATAAATGGCATTCGATATTTCTATTTGCGATTGGAATTTTAATTTTATGTTATCTGAAATAGCTTTCTGTATTCTGGAATATTGTCTAAGATGCTCAAGGCTTGAGTATTAAAAGCACGTGTTGTACTTCTGAGTTGCGCGTGTTTCTTGATAATACTTAACTGAATAGCTTTATGCAAAACTCAAGATTCTTAAGTTATGACTTCAGTGTATCTTTAAAAAGGCATTGAATATAACAATTTCTTCATAAAGGGACAATTCTAAAAAAGAAATGAAATTAAAAAATTTTTATTTAAATATATTTAATATCTTTAATTTATTAAAACTAAATTTTATTTAAAATAAATAAAATATTTACTTTTTATTGCAACAATTAGGAAATACAAATCAAGTTATTATTAAAAAAAATCAGTAATATATTTAATTATTTTACAAGAAATTATTATTATAAAAAAAAAGTTATTATTCAAGAAATTTGTAATGTATTTAAATTTTGGATAAATGTTTTGAGTTTAATACTATACATAAAAATTGTATCCTCTATTTATTTTGCCTAGAATCAGAATTAGAATATGCAATAAAAGGTAGTACAAAAAATATATTTTTCTTGCAAGTAAATTGAAGTAATTAAAATATTTAAAAAAGTGAAATTCCTAAATATCCGTAATATGGATAACATATTATTGTGATCGGCTTGACCAATGATCAGTTTGAACAGTTGATCAGTTTTTATACGATCCATTGACCAGTTTATATACGGCAAAAATAATTTTTTAAGAGTTTCAAACAAATATCTTAACATATAGTTACTTTTTTAAAATATTTGTTTATGACTGCAATCATGACTTCGAATGGTAAATTATTGAAAAAACAAGTTACTAAGATTCAATAATTTTATTTCTTAGAAAATTACCCAAACATACTATCAGAAATATAAATATCTTTTGGTACAGAAAACAAATAATTAACCACACGTACTTACACTGATAAAAGTGTGGTTCATTCGACCGAATAATTATCATTTGTCACTCAAACAATGTTCTTGACTTCGAAGAGAATCAATGGTGAAATAGCAAGAAAGTAATCGAGAAGCTGTTGCAGACATTTGTAATCTAACTAGGAATGAGTTTTAAAAAGATCTGGAAGAAAATAGAATTACTTTTGAAGCAGACAAGGTGAGATCTCATATATCTTCCATATGAATATACTGTTACTAATAAAGTTTTGAGAATTTCAGTATTGTGCAGAATAATTCTTCCAAAATAAACATTTTTCGAAGAATTGTTTTCGCAATATTATCACTAATAACATAATATATATATTTAAGTGTATGCATATATACTCACATACATTTAGTAATTCAAATTATTGCTTTAACATTTTCTTTAAAAGAAAAGAATCAAAATTTCTTTGTGATTAAATAAAATCTAAATCTTTTATGATTACAAATCAATTTTAATCAATAAAATCTCAGAAATGACTTAAACAACGATATAATGACTAGCAATGGTTTAGGATATCCTACTAATAATATCGGACCACATGGTGCTAAGGATGGATAATATATAACTGGAGAGAAATCAGGAATATTCTATTACGATTCAGAATCAAAACACCAGAGTGGCATATCAATCGTCTCCACACTCACAAAAATTCGTTCCAAGACGGTAGCCAAATAGTTAGCCATCTTGTCTTTGGTTCAGCTGTTTAAGGGTTTGAATCCCACCTTGCTCTTGGATATTTGTAATGATTTGTAATGAACTTTAAGCCATATATTTCAATTTAATATGTCTCGTGTTCCGAAAGTGACCATTGAGCGACGCAGACAAAACAAAAATCAAAAATATCTGGCATGATCAAGCCTCGCATCAAAAAATAACATTGTTTTATTTGATGTCCGAGGAATGGTTTATTTCAAGTTTGTACCATGAGGACAGACCATCAAATCATTGTTTTATGTAAAATATCTCAAAATATTGAAATGTAAAGCCTGATGCATGAGAAGAAACATTAAAAAGTCAATGAAACTCCACCACGACAACTTACGCAACCACACTTGAACAGGGTGAGTATCAGCTTCCCCATCTTTGACTATTTGGTCTGGTACAAAACCAAAGTGATCACCAACTCTTCTGAAGCCCCTACCTGGCTCCCACTGACTTTCTAACTCTCCATTAGAAAAAAATAGTTCAAATAAAAGCATTTAGAGTCTATAGAGAATATTTAAATCCATGTTGAAAAGTTTTTTAAATACATCCTGGCCAAGAACAAGCGGTCGTGATTTCCAGGTAGAGAAATCATGACTGCGCAAATGCTTTGATGCTGGTGGTTCCTTTTTTAAAGAGTTTTAATGGTTTGTACGGATTAAATGAGTTTTATAAGATCATGCTCACACATTACTTTTAGAGTGCGCACTGTATAAAGAAACGTTATTAAAATATGAGTTATCTACTTATGATTGTTACATGAAAATGCTACATTTAGTATTTTTCAGCATTGAAAGGATACAATTTTATGAATTCAATATCAACCAGCTAAAATAGCCACACTAGCACTCATAATTAAAAAGTGATCATGGTGATATACTGAAACTCAATGAGCTAAGAAGCAAATCATTATGAAATACAAAAATTACAGTACAAATAATTTATAGCATCAATGGCTCAAATGTAATCTTTGTCATGATAATTTACTTTTATTCAAATATTTTAGAAACAGCAGTAGTTATTTTTCCTGAAATATACGTTTTACATATAAAAGGTGATTTAAAATGCTTTTCCAAAATGTCAGTAAAAAGTATTATTATTGCCAATAAATTAAAGCACTTTTACAATAAAATCCATCAAAAGTACACAATTTTTATTATTGATTTGGAATGATTTTTAATAAAAATCGTAAACAGTGTTCGGAAAGTATGATCCACTTGTTTCTGATGAACGTGACAAATTTATTTGTAATTATAGACTGCAATTAATATTTTTAATGAGAAACATTTTCCATAAAAATAAACAAACTTAAGACTAGCATGTCAGAAAAATTTGATATTAGCTTTTTATCTCTCTTTCTTATGAAGAATAAGACATACATATACATTTATTTATAAACTGCGTTTTTAGATAGAAAATCCTTTTCAAGAAAATGATGTTTTGATCACATCTGTATGACGAATGTACTTTTAGGAGACAGTTATATAAGTCATCTAATTCTTAATCTCGAATGAAATCTGGAAAAGCTTTCATAGTTTCAAGTGTCGAAACAAGCAAAGGCGAGCTTAATTTCTTAATCCTGTCTGAGAAAACTGTTTTCAAAATAACAGATCGTTCAATAAATGAAATATCTCTTTGAAAATCTTTTAAGCTCTTTAATGGAGCCTTTTTGTCATATTTTTCTGACTCGTAAGCTTTATGACGTTAAAATATAAGCATTAAGAACTCCTTGCCACAGATATATTGGATTAATAAGTCTTAAGTTATAAAGATGTCAACAGCAAATTTCTTGTTTTGATATAGTATTTATTCAGTGAGCGAAAATTTATTGTATATCCTTTTTCAGTTTGGCTGTGTATTTTATATTGTACTAATGTGTAATAATTCTGTAATTACAAAAAAGAAGTGTTAAATCTCATTTGTTTTAAAACGTTTTTTTTATTAACTTTAGGCACATTGTATGGTTAAAGTCTTAATAAGAATCTATAAGTATGATGTAAGCGGCCGAAACAAATTCAGAAGTTACATACATGGATTGCGCATGTATAAAAAATTATTTTGTAATTATTAAAAATTATTTTACATTTATCTGTTTATGCATTAAAACATAAACTAATTAAAAAGGCAGAATCCACCTATAATTGGTTGTCAGCTTTTTAATTTAATTAAATGTTTGAATTCAATTGCGTGAATAATATTCTCAATGAAAGCATAAACAGCTGTTTATTTGAATTTATCTCAACAGTTTATGAGGAAGCGAGGGAGAGAATTCCTCTCCACCAATTATCAATAGTTATAATAATTTCATACTGATAATAATTTTATAATAAATTTACACTCTTAATATTTTCTTCATTTAATTAAGTAATCAAGTTCGTGTGATTGAATGTACATAAACTTAGATATCTTAAAATAATAATTAAAAAGTGAGGAGTCTGAGATATTTTAGATAATCGCAATACTAATGTTATCTATTCTTACAGAAATTTCTCTATTTATTTGTTAAGGTATTTAAGGAAGTAGAGACGAATTATGAGTATTTTAATAAACTAAAAAAATCTGTTGTTGAAAGTTGTGTCCATTTTAAATTAATTTTGTTATTATAAGAAATTAAATATTTTGTTTTTAATATTTACAAATAAAGCTACATATTAATATTTTATGGTCTTAAATTTTTAAACAATTTTACAAATAACATTTGTTTTCAAATTTATATGTAATTTAAGGAATAATAATTAAGCAATTTAACTGATTTATAATATTTATTATATTTTAGGAATATAAAATTTCTCTTATTAAACTTTCATTAAAAAAATCCATTAAATGAATGAAAAACTAGCTAACTTTAATTGAATGGCAAACAATTTTATAAATTTCTATTACCCACCAAAAAACTAATACGCGTTATTAATTAAATTTAACAAAATATAAATTTTTTAGGGCGTTGCTAAATATTGCTCTCTGTGATTTTTTAAATGAAATCATTGAGATTACAAAGAATAAGTTTGGAATATTAAATATCTAATAAACTTTTCTGTCAATTTTCTTTATAGAATAAAATTTTATTACATTACGTAAGTCTATCTAAAAAAACATTTAGAAATAACTCCTTAAATACATTAATTGGATTTATTATTATAGCAAATATATTAATAAATATATAAAGATTTTGTATTTCTTAAAAAGGCATATATATAACCATTTAAAAGCATATAATTTGGAATACTTTTAAACTATAAAGAATAGTTATATAATTTCAATGTGATTTGTGATTATTTCGAGTGACTTATGCATATTTGCTAAAAAAAAGTTTCTGTCTTACTTCATCGTATAAAACATCGTACATTACTACTTTTGTACATTTCTTTAAATAATTCAACTACGTATATCAATTATAATTTTTTCATTTTTAAAATCTAACGAAAAATTTGAAAAAAAGTATTTCAAAGAAAAAATGATTTTGGAGAATATTTGATATGAAATAAATAATTTTCATTTGAATATCATTTGAATAATGCCAGTAAGTATATAACAATACAAACTGAAAATTATAAGTGAAATTTTAAATTATATTTTCTTTACCCGTAAATAACATCTTAAATTTTAAATAAAAATTTTGATCATTTTTCTTAAAACCTTACATGTACCAAAAATTATTGAAAAATATAATGTGGGGATAAGCAAATAAATATTTCTTTGTGAAAAATTCAGAAAAATGATTGTTTAAATCAATTATAAATACCATTTTCAACCATGATTAAAATACGTTTGAAATATTTAAATTTCGAGACGTGAAATATGTGTGATCTTAAAATATAAATAAAATACATACACAGCGGTTGACTATAAAACTATCCCTAAATGAGGAAAATGCAAATAACACGATAGCTTAATTGTTCTATAATAGCAAGGTCAGAAACATGTGGTTGGGTACTGCTTTGCACTACAATGGATTTCAACAACATAAAATGTAACTGCACTTGTCAGGAATGTCATGGTGGTTGTGATTGGAAAATCTAGTCAAGCATGTTTTTTCTCAGTACTTCAATGTAACAATATTCTCCTTATGAACGCTATATACGCATAGAGCCAAAGTTCAACTGGAAAGACAACGTAATGTTACTTTTATAGGTAAAGTCTCATTCTTATTGCATTAACCAATCTGAGTAACAATATCAAAAAAGATAGACGTAACAATTATCATTAGATAACTGATCAAACACTGAAAAGTGAGTGAAAGATGATTTTGGTGACTGTGCATACACTGTAAAAATATTTTTTAAAAATTGCATAGTTTACATTTGAACGTCTTAGAGGAAACAATAATATTCACATATAAATAGTTTAACTCTATATAATTACTATTCAATGATATTAAAAGAAAACAATGAAATGCATAATTTCACTAGCAAGAAATGTAAACTAAGAAAAATATCCAAAGATTTTTCTCTCTTTACAATTAATACCTGAAATTATTTAAATAAACATGATGTTTATAATATAATTACAATCCTTTATTTTCTTTGTATAATATCTGCTCACTATTTAGGATAGTAATTTGATAACCTTAAATAGTTTAAATAATTTTTTCATTCCATAAATTAATAATTTTTGATGCAAAAGTACAACAAATTAAAAATCTATAAGTTATACAATACATATTATACAATAAGAATAAGAGTGTAAAAAGTTTTCTTCCTGAAGAATATTTTTATACAAATAGATGTACAGGGAAACATCATTGTTATAATTCTTAATGACTATGTAAATTAATAGTTTGAAACTTTGTTTTCCATGGATTAGTTTCGTGTTTCCATTGCAAAATTTTGAATTTTTTCTACTTTTTAGAAAAAATCTCTATAATTGGATCAAGTCTGCTTTTAGCTGATGAAATAATAAAAATGAGTTTTGTAACCAAATAATAAAATTAATCAAAATGTAATTATACATAAGATAAAATTAAAATTACTAAACTATTTATGTATTAATTAAGAAACACAATACAAGTTTTTGATGTTATGCTTTAATTATTATGACTCCAACAAAATAATAATAGCTAAAAAATTAATTGCTCCCCAGATAAAAACAATTTAAATTTTATTAAAAATAACAATTAATATTACATACAAGATATAAGAAACACAATATGTCTTTGAGATTAAAGTTTTGTTATTTTTATCTACACAATTTCCTTATTTATCGATGAACAATAGAAGTGAAATTCCTGACCAAACAACAAAATAGTTTGCCTAAATTCTGGAAAAAAAATTATTTAACTAACTTCAGTAAAGACTTTTTTATTCTATATTCTTGCATGGAATTAAATATTACGCAAAATACAGAAAAAACCTCATATAAATTATGGAGAAATTCCATTTTTGTCTTATCAAATTTCGATTGTTAACGTTGAAATAACTTAATTTTTTTGGCTTTTGAAGGCAAGAAATAAATATACATAACTTCAACGTTTTTCGTTAAATGTTTTTTACCATTTCTGCTGAAAAGAATTTAAACTAAACTTTTTTTTATAATGCAGCATTTGTTTTATTTGATGAAACATTAATTTTAAATCAAAACTGCGAAAAACTTCAAAACTAATCTTATGTTACAATAAATATGAAAAATCCTATTTTTACTAACCTTATCAAATGCACTACAACTGTAACGTATGAATAGTACCATTCATCACGTCAAACATTTAAGGTGAGTGATGAAGCCAACCACATTTTTTTAAAAAAAAGTCTTATTAACTTAAACTTAAGTACCAAAGCAGATTTAAAATAGGAATTTCGGTAGTTAGAATGAATTCTTTAATATAAAATGTCTTATTAATTTATTTTTGTAGTGAGAATCGTAATTAATTTGATACGTACGTAAATAAAACTAATATATCCAAAAGTGAACCCTTATACAAAATACCAAGAATATATTTTATTAATAAATTGAATATTAATTTTCATTACAATCTAAGAAATATTGAAAAAGATATACATTCTTTTTCAATATTTTTTATATTGCAATGAAAATTGTGGAAAATTTTAATTTTTAACCGTGTTTAGTATATAAGTTTCAGATAAATATGCAATACTTATATTAAAAAGCAATAAATATTGTAGGAGATATTTATTTGTGTATATATTTCTTTACAAAAATGCAACTCAAAATCATCTAAAATAAAACAAATTTTTAAATCTGTTAAGTAGTTGGAAGCTTAAGTTAGGAGTTTGCTTAAATGGAAATACCTTATAACTATTAATATGTAAATTAATGTGGATAATTTATGGAAATATACAATCATTTCCACAAATATTATCAAAGGAGAGAAAGTTTGAAGAACTTAGAAGATACTTTTAAATAGAGAAGACGATATAAAATTCGATAATATTTAATAGTCATTCCTGCTAGGTGAGTTATAGATTCTCTCTGACAAAAGAAAAGTTCAGAACATTTTTCTGGAATAATAGCAATACAGTCTTCAGTGTTAAGGACAGATTCTTATCAAACCACAGCAGATAATGGATATTGTAAGGAAATTTATAAAGCAATGTTTCTGAATGTGATCTTTAAAAATTATTAATAATAATTAAATTTTTAAAGCCATGATGACATGAGACAAAAAATAATTTAGGAAAACTTTTTGAAACAGTGATCATTACATTGTTTCATTCTAAAATATTAAACTTTTAAATAAATATTCTGACATACAGTAAGTTAGTACTGATGAAAAAGATACAGTTAAGTATCAAAGTTTTTGATATTATAAATTTGTGAAGTAGAATTCATTTTATAAAATGCAACTATATTTTATTGCTTAAGGAGTCCAAAGGTACTTTTTATAAAACTGTTAAAAACCTCATTATATAATTATATTATATTAATATTTACCTATTCAGTTGTAAAATTATATCAAATTTTTTTGAGCTTTCACACTACACATTCCTTCAAGGATAACTTCAAGGATACAAGAGCCACATCAATTATAATTCCTAGAATATAAGCTGCATGCTTCAGAACTGCTTAGATGCCTTTACATATATGATAAATTTTATTTTTATTTAAATTTCATGTCATACTTAACAAATTCTCTAAACACTTTCAGATTTACACTAATTTACAAGCATTTTTTTAATTCAATACTTTTTTGAAAAACTGGAAACTTTCTTTATTTTGTTATTGAAAGCTGGGTATATTTTAATTTTACGATATTTACTTAAAACCAAATTGATGTTTATTGTTTTAATCATGTTAATTAAGAAATAAATTTCTTAAAAAGAAAAGGAATTAGAAAATTAGCAGTTAAAAATATTTAGAGTGAATCAGTCATTTTAAATTTTCTTAACAGTTTTTAAGCTAAAATACTCCTTAAAAAGTCAATAAATTTTAAAAAAACGATAAATAAATTTTTAAAAACAAAAAACATTTTAAGCTTTAATAAATAAGATATTTTATAGTAGGCCTAATACTTCTTACGAGGTATACAAAGATAATTTTTTTAAAAAAGATTAATTCAACTAAAAAATTATTTAATCTTGTACAAGAGTACATTTTGGCACTACACAGTTAAAGCACCATATCTGGTTATTTTTAAATATTTGCATGAATATTATTGATGTATGTGGCTATAACAAAATAAAGAACGTTCTTCTATTTGAAGGATTTATAGTATAAAAGCCCTGATTGTTTAATCAAAGTATCAATAAATGTGGTTATGTTGAATTATTTTAAATATTTGGAATTCATTCTAAAGTTCTTATTTGAGAAAATGTCAATTGCAAATTGAAATTAATTTTATGTTTGAAGGAATGTTTGATTTTTTAAAACTAACTACAGATTTCAGATTCAATTTGAAATTCATATAAAATTGTTTCATTATTTTAATATAAATAAAATGTTTTCATTTATTAACTATATAATATTAATTGGTAGATTTTTATAGTTTTATTTCTCAAGACTACTTTTGTTTTATGAATTTTCTTTTCTAAATTCCCAAACAACCTTGAAGATCCACATGATATCTAAGAGATATGCCGTAGGTATTTTATTGGATATCGTTTTGTCTCTGAGATATCCACAAAATATCCAAATATCTACGACATATCCACCAGTTATCCAAAGGGACACAGCAAATGGATGTCTGATAAATATTTGGATATTGTGACATCTACTGGATGTAGCTTGGATAACCTTTGGATATACGTTAGACATTTATTAGATACCTCAGAGATGTTTTGAATTGTAATACTTATAAATTTTTTTCTTTTTTAAGTAAATTATAGTTTTTTATTTGCAAAATATTTAATTTTTATAAAACACATTCAAAATTAAAATTTTATTATATTGCCCATTTTTTAAATTATATATAAGTTTTTTCTCTTTCACTTTATTGAAATCAAGAAATAAGCAAAATTAAATTTCTAGAAAATATTGCTTATAATTCAAAAATAGTTTTTATAACATTATTTACTTACTGCTAGTTCTCCATTCTTTTTCTATTCATAATGGAAATACTTTTGACATCTATATAAGGAAATTTTTATTTTTAAATGTAAAGATAATTTTGTTTACCCAGAGTTTGGTATGTCGCTCAATGGTCATTTTTTACACACCATAGCTAATGTTTACACGTGGTAATAACCTTGTATCTAATATCAAAACAGCATCACATGTTTGAATTTTCTTAAAATAGATTTTAAAAAATTGCAGAAATGATTGAACCCGAAATCATTTCTATATAAACATCAGTATTATAGTTCTATTAAAGAAAAGCAAATTCTCTTTTAATAGACCCAGTGCTAAAATATTTTAGGAAAAGGCAAATGTGATCTATCCAATTGAAATAATGTACATATTTATTTATTATTATTTTTATTGAATGCTCCAATGACAATTGACCTGTATGATATCAACATACAAATCTAAATAATCATAAATAAAATTAAACTTTCAAATTAAAAAATTACAGCTAGGTTTAATATGACTCGATATTTTTGTGTATTACTTATTTTAAAAGTGTAGAAAACCTGGGTTTCAAAATGTGTGGTTTGTTTTGCCTTTTGTACCAAAATTTTATGAAAGCTACTGCTAAACATTTAAGTATTTCAAACTCAGACACTTAAATTTTACTTTAAGTCTCTTGACTCGTGAATCTCTAGTTTTAAAAACATTTTGACTTCCTTATTGCAATTTTTAGAATAAAAAATATTATATTATCAGAATAAGTTTATACAAAAATGCTTTATTATTTATTATAAAAAAACTTTACGCTTATCTATTTTTCCATGTACATATTATTTAACAAATTTTTGTCTTTACTTTAATAAAAAAAACTTAATGCAAATAATGTAGGAATGTTACAATCTGTTGGCTTCTTTTCCCTTTCATTTTTACTTATTATTTATTTCTACCTATTAAATGATGTAATTTTTATTCTGCCAGATAAAGCTAGTTAGTATGTACAATTGTAGTTTAAAGAGGATAAATTAATAAGGATTTAAGCTCCATAATGAAGATTGCTTGGTCGGGAATTAAAAATTATGTTTCATTAATTTTCTACCAAATACTAAGCAGTTTACATAAAAACAAAACCATATTAATGTTATATTATAGAATCAATAAACAAGAAAGAGTATAGTGAAATAGCAATGTTTATTTTCACAAAAATTAAATAAGGGATTGAGAATTCTGATCAATAAAAATATGTTTGCTGCATCTTGCTTTGGCATGTCTCAGCCAGTTTTTAATTGCCAACTCTATATCTGCATCAGTGATGATTCCACTCAAACAAGAATTTTTTTTGGCAGCAGCTGTGAAAGAGAAAAAATAAGTATTAATTCAAAAATAATTAAAAATATGGACTAGATTTTTAGAATTCAGGTCCATTTTGTCAAGTGCATTCATGGTATGTAGCAGAAAGCAGAGTTTTGCATTAAAATATGTTTAAAGTCTTGTAATATTTTATACTATTTTAGATGATCAAATTCTGTTATATACGTTAAAGACAAATTAGAATTGTTTTCCTTTATAAATTTAAAAATACTCTTTAAATAACAAAGCACATTATCATTCAAACTAATAAGAGATGAATACTAGAGCAAATAAACTAATAAGATTGATATGGATAATCTTGGAGCATACTGAAAACTTTTTCCTGGGTTATATATCAGAATTACTAATACAGACAACTCCATAAAATGAATCACATAAATTAATCAAACATATTCATTGGATAATTACTTTTTCCAATGATAATTTTGCTCAAAAGTTTTTATAAATAACGAAAGTAATTAAAAGTATAGCAAAGTTAAAGTAAAGTACAATTTAAATTTTAAAAGATCTGATATGGTAAAAAATTAATACTAACAATGATAAATTCTAAACAAAGTATATTTATCAAATAAGTGAATTGATCCCTCTTTTTGATACCATGATTCTCCACCTACTCAGATGATAAATGAATATGAAAACAGTTTCTGAAATTATGTTCAATACACAGTTCATATTAGCATTGCATGTCTTGAATGCGTTAGTAATCATTTATAGTCAAAATAAGAAGCATTCATTAAATTTAAGTCGATTCAAACATCAGGAAAAGGATACCGAGAAACTATTGACATACGAAATACAATTTCACATAATCTGAGACGAGAGAAAACTTCCTTTCCTTTTGCACCAAGCCAGCAATAATGTTGAGCAATAAAATCAGTCATCAATTTTTTCATAATACGTTTTACAGTTGAATCAACTGTGTGGCCAACACAGTCAGACATTCTAAGAATCTTAAAAAAAAATAAATAAAAATAAAATAAAAAAATAATAAAATAAAAAATAAAAAACCCTATCACAAAATCACAAATTTGATTTTTGAACATAAACATTCACTCAGAATGGGGAAAATATTAACAAACAATTTTTTATAGTTTCATCTTACAAGGAAATTTCTATCTTCTAAAAATCTCTGCTTGAGTTAATAGGAAAGTTAACAGGCAGCTCAACAGATTTAAACTCTTTAAGATTTTGATAGTAGACAGTGTTTGCTAAAATAAAATTATTTTTAAAACAAAGAAATATATGCATTTGGAATTTATACAGAATATTATGCTTATAGTTAATACATACCCCACAATTTATTTAAAATTTCTTCTTGAGAATGAGTTTTTGGTTTGCTTTAATAATAAATATTTCTTTTGTTAAAAGATGCAAAGATGAAAGAAATTTTAATACATCAAAATGATGTTTCAAGAAAACTAATATTTTTTATTGAATATATATATATATTTTTTTTATATTCACCAATACTTTAAATTGAGTGGTATTAAATACACCGAGAAAGAAATGTACACATTTTATCTTATTTTAATGCAACTACAATTTTTTTTAAATTTTATTCCTGCACTTTTTTGTTTAATAATTTTGCAATATATAAACAGTCATTTACGAAACCATAGAAGTAATGAAATATATAAAAGTAAATATCTAAAATATAAAAAATGCATAAAATTAATCATATTTTAATGATAGCAATGTAGAACATGTCAGATATAAACAAATATTGTTTCATTTATTATTAACCAAGAATTTATATTCAAAATGAACAGGTTTCAAATAAAAAAATTATTTTAGCAATACTGACCTTATGCAATATCCAGAGTTTCAAAAGATTTACTACAAGAAGTTTCAGATGGATTTGCTATATGCATAGAGGAGTGTAAATTGTCAATACCTTCTTGCCTAGATGAAGAACTAGAACCCATTTCCTTGTTTAAGTGCAAGACATTTACAGAGCAAGACATTTACATTGAATACACATAATTTCAATATTAAATAAAAAATGAATTACAAAATGTTTATAATTCGTTTAGAATATTTTTCAATAGTAAACTTACTTCAAATGAAAAAAATAACTTCTGAAATAAGAAATCTCACTTCAAAATAATCAAAATACGCAAGTCAAATTACACGAGATAAGAACTGTGTATTTGTGAGTTTACAATTTAAATCAATTGCCAATTTTAACTTCACTTCACTTCATGAGTTAAGCTACATAACGTCTTAAATGTTTTTTTATGTTACAAAAATAGCCCTATTAAAAATATTACACACTTAAATACAATGGAAATTTTGTATAAAAATTCATTGTTTTCGCTTGTGTTTACATTATATCTTTATTTAGATATATAGGAGATATCCAAGCTTGGATATCTAAACAACATCTATAACAAGTATATCCAGAAATATAACTTTAAATATCTACTGGATATCCATGTGAAGCGATTTTGAGATATCCACATTGCAAAAATTGTTTATATCTATTAGATATCCCTGGTATATCTCCATAGTAATATCTAAACAAGGTTACCTCAGCGATATCGTATAGATATCTAGATCATTGATATCCAAATTGTAGACATCCAGTGGATGTGTTTTAAATCTAAGAGATATCTGGATCTGAAATAGACGTGTTTTGGATATCTAACAGATATCAATGGTTGTGTGGGTTATAAACTAAATCTCTGTTAAAAAAAAATGCATCCCTAAGTTCAGCCTTATTGCTTAACTGATAAGTATTTATTTTTATAATAATATGATACATTTTTGGAGATCTTAAAGTTTAAATTGTATTGAAATATTTTTATATTTTAATCCTAGAGATAGAAGTTAAGAATTTCATTTACATAAAGGATATGGAATGACTTTTTGAAAACGGTGAGCATTTTTTAAATAAGCTGATTGAGTTTATACAAACATTTTTCTACGGATAATAATTTTATAAACTTATTAATATTAAAATCACGGTATACAACTTATTAATGTTTTTAAAACTTTGTTTATATTCTTCACACATATAAGATATTCTTAGAGGCGCGTAGCCCAGACATTAACTACCAACTGACATCAGTATGTTTCTGTTAAATAATTTATTTAATTGATTAAAACTATTTAACTACTAAATTCAAAGTTCAAAAAAAAGAAGCTTTCCCACTCATGATTAAAACTTCTAATTTTAAGGAATTGTAATTGTAAATCATAAGTCACATTTTATACATATAAGTTATGACTAACATTATCCATACATGAATAAGTCAGAAGTAGATTATTGTGACAATTTTATATATACAATTGACTTAAATTTTACTTTATATATATTCTCTTAAATAGAGATTTTTTTGTTTGATTTTTAATACACAGTAGTATATTTCATAAGTATCTAGTTTGCTTAAGAAAATTTTATTTACATAGTTTTACTGTGTATTTTATATTGTTTTAATGTATTTTCTTACTATGTATTCATAAAAGTAATATTCTTTGAATTTATATATTTATAAAAGTTTTAGAGTTAACTCACTATTTTTATGCTATTAAAAATAATTATAGTTTTAACTGTTTTCATGTATATACATGTGATATAATTTTCATTTAATATTTATAATATTCCTAAAATTCATATAGATTTATTTTCAGAAAATAACAACAATCTCTGCACAGGAAGTTCTCTGAAGCAATTCTTTTGTTGAGAAATTCTTTCGGATGTAAGAAAATGTATTAATTAAAATAAAGGCGACAAAGCAAAGAATATGACTTATTGTTCTCAGAAATAAAAATTAAAAATGAATTCTCATTATTTTACACCAAGGCGTTTATTTCAGTATAAATAAAATGCTTGCGAAACTTTGCATATAAAACAAGTCTCTCGCTTTGCCAGGTATTCATTCTTAAATTTTTAGCTTTGTAGCAATCAACTGAGAATTGGCGTTTTTCATTATAGGTGTGGTTAAATTTTCCTCCAGAAACATCTAAGATGAAGGTAAACTAATATTTATAAAATGTTAAAATAGGTTATAATAAATATTAATTTATTAAACATTGTTGAATAACTTTTCCGATTTTATTTGTGACATAAATAAGAAATTAAATGCTTAAAATAGCTGTATTTTGTTTACTTATGTTTTATAAATATTATAAATATCATGTTTTAAAATATTAACAATTAAAGTAATTACTATTTCAAAAAAATTTTGGAAACTTAATTACTGAAATTTGTTCACTACAAAGACTAAATATTAGCACAGTTAAATGTGTATACATGTTAATCTATTAAATATATATTTTAAATTTTTTGCTCGAAATGCAAGTTTTAAAATTTTATAAAATTTCCTTAATTAATATTTTATGTGATAAGTTAATTTTCTTGAAAATGCGTCATAAAATTCTTATTCATTCTTTCTTTTTCTTATAATTTCCTTAGTTTGATTGTGTATAATGCAATGTTTTACAATAATATAATTTAATTCCATGTAAGATAATTCCTTAAAATATAACTTAATTCCATGTATATAATATAATTCTATATAATTTCCTTATGAAATTACTTAGTTTATTCTTGGCAAGTTTATTTGTTGTTAATATGTGAACATTGTTAGTAATTCATAAGCAATCGGTAGAATATTAAATAGTTTCTTTAAATCATAATTTAAGCAGAATCTTAATTTACTGCTTCAAAATTATTTTAATTTATTTTAAATTAAAAAAAAATAGTATATTAGTTATATCACCTTAATCTTTTACATTTTAAAATAATACTAACAATACTTAAAATAATATTAATACTGTTTCAAAATACTTTTTAAATGTAGTAATAAATATTTTGTGTAAAAAGCATACATTTATAGCATATTTTTTAAACTATATCTACTGATATGAATATCCTATTTTATATTTGAGTGAAACTATAAATTTTTTATAAAAAAATCTCTTCATTCCTTATCAATATAATTATGAACTTTTGTGCTTTGACAGAGTAGGAATAAATATTTCGTGATTTTAATTACATTTATATTTTGAGAGCTATAGAATACAAATGTTGTCCTGTTTCAGCGTGTCCATGATAATTATCTATAGCACAATGCTTAATATAAAATATATTTTCTCCTACTTTGTAAATAAATCTCAACATCACAGTTTCATTACATTCTTTGTTTTTTAATAAAAACCATGAATGAATAACTCCATTGAGTTTAATGGAAATTTTATGTATTGAAATTCAGATAAATATTTAAACTGTTTTTTCAAAAACTATAAAGCAGATTATAATTTTATAAACTTTAAATTTTAATACATGTTTTAGCTTTAATTTAGTTTTCAAATGCAAGATATCCCTAGAAGTATTATATCCTATAAAAAACCTAGAATTAGGTAAGTAAAATTTAAGTCTAGGAAAGTCTTATGAGAAAATTTGAAGTAAATTTTCAAAGATACATTTATGGACTTATACCTAAACCACATCCTACGAGTGCAGTATTTCTATTTTATTACTATGCAAAACTATGTCGGTGCATAAAACACATCAATTAATAAAAACAAATCAAAATTATTCCTCCCTAAGCAAATGAAAATTGTTAAAAATAATTATGGGCCACTTATAATTTAACATTTTATTTAAAGCAAAGTTACTTTGTTTTTTAAACTTATATTTTCCAAGAAAATAAAAAGCCCTAGACAATTAAATATTTATAATTATTTAGGGCTTTTTATCTACTTTTATTATTCTAATTAAATATTAGTATAATATATATTCTAATTAAATATTTATTAATTAATACGAAGGAAATAATTAAAATGTGCTATATAAAGAATTATTTATTACCTTTTTAAATACTTTTTAACAGTTTACAAATAGTATTTATTGCAAAATCGAAAAGTATTAGTGAAATAAAAAATGCTTACAACTGAAATCACATCAAACTGCAATTCCTTACCCTATTTGAAATATCGTAATATCTGGAAGAAGAGTAGAATATCTTACGCCCCTCTAAGATAGATTGATATTATCAAAGTGCCTATCGCATTCTCGAAATCTTCACTCATGCCTTATATATGATATAATTAAGAAAAATGCATGAAAGGAAAATATAATTTAAGAATAAATTATAGGTGAGAACTATTGGAAATATTCTTCGATTCATGTCTATTATTGTATTTGCTCCTTACCTTAATTAAAAGTTGGTATGTATAGTAATAATATTAACTTATAATGAATACCGGAAAAACGAAGTATTAAATAGAAAACTTTAAGTTTTTGTTTCCGAAAAAGTAATTACAGAAAACTACATATGATATAAAACCTTCAAAATATGATCTTTTCTCATCCGAATAAAAAAAAGATTCAACAAAATCTAAAGTAGAATGTAAAAATGTAACGTAAATATGCTTAGTTGCGTTGATATCAGACTCACTTTTTGATGTGCATTCCTTTTACCAGGAGATATAATTTCAGCTTCTTCGAAACTAGAAACTGTTTGCTTTCAAAATATTTTCTGCTATTTCTTCTCATAAAAAAGTGGTTAAAAATAGCCACTATCCTAATATAAGGTTTACGATATTTTCACTGATTCCCGCGTTCTTTGTTCTTATTCTGTAAGCAAAATAAAATGTTAATTTTTTAAGTGCACGTAAGCTTCACATCGGTTGAAGATCCTCAAAGTTAAATATTTTAAAATACCAAGGTGCTTTTCTGGAAATTTTGGTATATTTTAAATGTAATAAATTTTCCTCTAATAAAGCAAATAGGGTTATATATATTTCATTGTGTGGGCATTTCAATTTAACCTATCTTCAGATGAGAGTCTCCTCTAATCAATAGCTTATTAACTGTTATTTCTTAAATCCTAAATACGATAAGAGATAACAAAATTATTTTAAATTTCATATTATATTTGTTTAAAAATTATAAAGCAATTATTCCAGTCCATCATGAGGTGAAAAGTAAATAAAAAAATGATAATATGAAGCAATGAAAAACTTTAAACATATCCGTAGCAGTTTGTTTGATAATTTTTTACAAGTTTCAATTTATTGTTAAATATAAAATATTGCATTCATTATTCTTACAAAATTTTGAAACGTTAATTACACACCAAAAATAAAAATAGGTAATAATTTTAGGTTTAAATTTATTTAGTTAGTTACTTAAGTTTATTCTCTATAATTTAAAATTACTTCGTTTTATTGTTACAAATGAAGCAATTTCAAATTAATGATAGTAAATTCCTTCAGAAGCTTTTTTGAACTAAGATTTCTTATTTTTTAGGTTTTTATGATGTTTTGCATGCTTGCAATCATAGTGGTTTCTAGCTGGGTCGAGATTCCTCCTATATGTGAATCAAAAAAAGGAAAATTATTGGAGTTCAAAGTTGATGAATGTCCAGATTTAAAAACACCTTGTCGACTGATTCCTGGTGATTTAATAGAAGTATTCGTCAAATTTCTATCTGAAACTGATTGTGATAAAGTACTTTTATCAATTTTTGCGAGAGTTGGACGTATAGGAATCAGACATTTGTCGTTTTTTAACATAGATGCTTGTAAATCGGGTTTAGAGTGTCCTATTCAAAAGGGGAAAACGTATACTTATAATTTTACTCAGGTTTTACCAAACAGCTTTAAAGGAAAAAACTCAACATTGTTCTTTTCATTAAATGATAAAAATGAACAAATCATTTGCACGAAATTTCCTGCACAGTTCTAATAATCTATATTTTTATTGCTATTGAAATATATTGAGTATAAACAAGAAATAAAAAATATTTGATGTACATCTTTGTTTTGCTTTTTAACTTTTATATTGTAATGCTATGTGAATGTCTAAATATATTTTCAACATTAAATTCTCAAATCCTTTTTGTCTTTTTACTGTCTTTTCACTAATTAATAAGTTTAATTTCCTGGTATATGATACAAATAATTTTAAAATCATGGACGTATTCTTATCGAAATAAACTAGTTGGTATCATCCACTATTGTAAATTATTTTTCATGAAATAATTAGTATAGTTTTTTTCTGAAATTAGAAACATCTTTTATTTTCTACCATTTTTTAATTAAAGAAAACCTTTTTTTTTAGTATTTTTAGTAAAATTCTTAATAAGGTATAAACTATTGTATCACCTAAAAAATAAGATTTTAATAAATAAAATGTAATTTGAAATTTTAGAAAAGCTTTTCTTTCAAAATCCTTAAATTTAATGCCACAAAATGTGAATATGACAAATATTTCTTAATATAGGTACCTTCGTATTTAAAAGAACAGAGCTTTATGCAAATTGAAGCATATAAAAATATTTTTGATGCTACTGTTGATATTAATCTTAAAATAATAATTCATTATTTAAATAAATAAATTTAAATAAGAACATAAAATTTAAATCATTTAAAGAATGTATAATTGATGTTAAAATATAATAGCAAATATTTTAAATGTTAAAATAGCTCATTATATTCATAACCACTATATATTATTGTAATGTTTGTAATGTTTACCACTATTCATTAATATACAAAAAATTTATTTGAGAGCGATTGAGTAGAAGGCATAGTAAAATTCAGAAACTAGTTTTATTAATTTATTATTTAGTGAGTACTATTCAAGGGATCCCAAAATATTACATTTAATAAAAATAAAACTTAGAACTTTTTGCGAGATAATAGCAGTCCAATTATTTTTACTCTAAATACATATTCAAGTTTAAAAAAAATTAGATTATAGATACTCTGAGAAAATTTCTAAAAGTGTCATAGTCGAGTAAGAATGATATTTTTTAAAAAAAATTATCAATAACAATTTCTTAAAATTATTTATTATAAATACCCAGAAGATTAGTAATAACGCCCTTAGATCCCTAGATTTCCAATATTTTTATACATTACATTAAATAAACACAAATGAAGAGCATGATTTCTGATGAATGGCATTAAATATTTGATATCCAGGAAGAAGATGTAATGGTAATGGTAATGTAATCACAAAGCCAAGGCCAATGCGAGTATACGGAAAAATTGTCATGGCTTTTTCTTAGAAGAGAAAATGTCACCGCTGCTTTTCAAGGAAAATTTTTGAAAGTATATATTTAATAAATCAAGTGTTTGAAAAATATTTTTCTTATAAATTGCTAAATATCACCAAAATAATATGCTTGCATTTAATACAAATAGAGAACATACTAATAACTTAACACTGATAAAGTTTAATTTGAGCTGCAAAAGTTTTAATAACTATTTTTAAGGAAAAGATTAAATTTCCATATTAACTCTGAATGCAATGTTGAAATCAATATGATAAATCGGCGTTTGTACAAATTTGTATTAAACTTTGCAAAATAAATTTCTTAAAACATATATGTTTAAAGTTCAAATGTATTTGGAAATGCATTAACGTTTTAAAACTATTTAAACAAGCAATTTTATTCTTTATTTTGTGGTTTATATTAACACTCACTTCCAGATTTTAATCTTAGCAAATAACTAGATTTTTATTTACCTTATGAAATGTACTTTATCTGTATTTTATGGGAATAGTATCATCCATCATCTCAAACATTTAAGATCTTTGAAGTCAACCGCTTTCTTTCTGAAAATCCTAGTAATTACAGAAACTAAACAGATTAAAAACATGATTTTTAAGAATTTATATTAATTTTTATTTATCATAAGCAATCTGACAATTGAAAAACATCTTATGTCTTTTTTTTATTATTGTGGTAAAACTCATAAAGCTATCTTTGATAAATTGGTAAAAGAAATGAATAATACTGAAAAAAATAAATAATCATAAAACTATTTTATTAATAAATTGCATATTATTTTTCATTAAGTAAAAATAATATTGAAAAAGACATTCTTAACTTAAGGAAATTTTTGTGTCCTAAATTTCTTAATCATGTTTAGTAGATAAGTTTTAGATAAGTGCGCAATATCAGCAAGTAATTGTTGGAAACATTTATTTGTGTACACATTCCTTTTCAAAAGTATTGCTCATAGGTATTTGAAATAAAATGAAAATAAAATTTTACCTCAGTTAAGTAGACTATCAAATAAGGATAGTAAGAAGCTTAGCAGGAAATGCCTTTATGACTTACATTTTGTTGACTTTTTATTAATGTGGATAATTTGCGGAAGTAGCCAGTCATTTCGAAAAACATTATCTGAAGAAAAAGATTGATTGAAGGAATTGTTAAAATAGTGAAGCCAATTTGTAATTTCTTAATATCTATTACGCATTACAGCCAGGAGAGCACCAGATTCTTTCAAAGAAAAAGAAATCTCAGAATATTTTTCTCAGATAAAATCTCAGATAATAGCAATCCAATCTTCATCACTGCTAAGAGCAAACTCTAGTCAAATAAAGGATACTCTGAGAAAGTTTATAAAATAATGATTGTTAATATAACTTTTAAAAAAATTATAATTTATCCAAAATTTCACAAGGCATGATGATTATTGACATCATACGAAATATATATATATATATATATATATATATATATATATATATATATATA
>JAPDSC010085107.1:197807-209971 GCA_026290005.1 Latrodectus geometricus | reverse complement strand
TGTGTGTGTGTGTGTGTGTGTGTGTGTGTGTGTGTGTGTGTGTGTGTATTATTTTATTTTTATGCGAATATATATCTTTAAAAACGAGGTATAAAACTTACATAATAAAATTCAGTTTATTTTCTTTACTGAATTCCCTTATTCTGCTTATTTTACGGTGAAAATTCAATTATTTCCGTATATTTCCTACTGTGTGTGCCTTGAATTTATTAAAAATTTGTTTCAGCATTTCATAGCTATAAAATAGTTAAACTTTAAAGAGTGTGTAGCTGCAAAATATATTGAACCTTAGCAACCAAGATAGAACTGAACTTCAGAACCAATATTGGACCAATCTTGAGGACTCTCATAGGTTTGTTTAAAATTTATGTATAACAATATTGATGACAAAAAATCATAATTTAAATTATTAAACTAATAGAATGATTTTACATTATTTCAATACATATAAAAAATGTTCTTACTTAATATTTATTATTGCATTTTATCTAAGTAAAATAAATATCATGATTAAAATTTGCAATCCAATAAATATAAATGATAATTTTACAATTTTTTTAAACTACAATTACAAATTTTTGTTAAATGATGAAAATCATATTATGTTAAGTTAAAGTTAACATATTACGAAAAAAAAGTGAAGTAAAAAAACAAGTGAATGTTTTACAGCCTATCAATTTTCAATACGTGAAATGTAAACTGTTCAGCACATATAAACATAATAATTGTGCATGCCACAGTCTAAGTAATCACTTTAGCAGTAGAAATTTTTTATTTTCTTTAATTAAGATGAAAATCCCATTTCTGTACATCTAAACTACGTTGTGTTGATAAACAAACTGTCAATTTTGGGGAATAATTTTGTAATCACATATTTATATTTTACTCTTGTTTCACTTTATATTTCACTAAAGAATTGTTCTTTTCTGCCGCTGAATTTTAATTAAATCAACAAAACACCATTTTTTGTAAAGCATGTATATGAAAAAAATACTTTCTTGGAAAATTTATTTTATTCCAAAGACATGTATCACACAAAATTCATACTAATTATTCAAAACAAAAAACTTGTAAGAAATTATAGTAACAAATGTTTCTTGTCTAAAAATAATTTTTTTCTTAAAAACATACATTTTACATGTTTTCCATGAAATACAGAAACAGTTTAGTAATTTTGTTAAAATTTCTAAATTACAATTATTTGGCTTATCTTTAATAAATAAATATCAAAAAGAATTTGCTTAGCTCATATATAAGTTATCAGTTTGAAGTTAATATACTAATAGCTCACAAATGTTTTTTTTTTAATTTTAATTCACATGTCACTATTATTTTACTTTTTCTAGTATATTAGTTTATTACACAACTACATCAATTAAAATATAACTCTGTGTAATCTTGTGAAAACTGTTCAATTAAATTTTATATTTAACAAAATGGTTATATTTTTACAATTTAGATATTTCTTTTCATTTTCTACATTCACTTGTAAATATCTAATTAAATTAGTCTGCCTTTTCACTATAGAATGTTAAGACTTGAGCGGTACCTATAAATTCAAAAATAAAATTTATTAAAAGGAAATTAGTTATTTAATTAAAATAACTATCTTATAAAATGTAAGCAAAATAGATTTTAAATGACATATTCTTGCTATTTTTTACTTTCTTTTGGAGAATTTGTTGCTTAGTAACGAAATATTCGTTTTTCGCCCCTTAATTAATGAGAATAGTATGTATTATCAATGTAAAATTCTCGAACATAGTGTATTGATTAACTCTATAAAATTATAGCCATTGCAAACATTTTTGTAGTAAATGTTCTCCAAAGAAATGTAATGCGTCTATAAAACTTTTCTTCAGATGAGTTTTTCTCAAGCATTTATTTGATATCTGTACAAAATTTAATTTAAATTTGCTATTGAAATTTCAATTTGCTATTTTTGTAGCAATATTTATTAACTATTTTTCCTACTATTTCAAATATCCTTTATGACTTTTTAATCCAAAATACTTAAGTTTGCTTTAATGACTTTATTTAAATATAAGTTATCGATTACAATTTTTGTTTTGTATGGTGTTTGTTCTGTTTATCTCTTTAATTTACACATTATTACAAAATTGTAATTATAGTTCAATCTCAAAGAAGAATAGGTTCTACAATTGCAAGTAATTACTTAATAACAAAATTATATTTGTCAGTTTGTTTCTGCAATTCATTAAAATGTTTTGAACTACAAGAAAAAAATATTAATTAATTAAATGTTTACACGAGGAATGAAACTGAGTGCAAAACTCCTATATTTAACAGACACTACATCAACATCCGGTCTCTTTCCTTATCTCTATCCTTGTCTCTTTCCTTATTATAAATTTCTTTCTTTCTAGTTTCTTACTTAAAATAAATGTTTTGTAGAATATGCATCAATTTTGATGAAAATATTAATTAATTTATATTCCATGTAAAATTAAATATTAAATTATATCAGTAACATATATTTATTTCATTTTTAGTTGATAAATACAGATGTCTAAATTTAAGGTTATTTCGTTTCCAGCGTTTAGAATAATTTTGTATTTCTTAATTATTCTAATGCACAATAATCTTTTCTTTGAAATTCACATCAATAACTTTCTAAGTGGTATATTTTAAATACGTCTGGAATTACTGGAAAATAAATTATTTTCAAAACAGCAGCGAGAATGAGGCTTTATTATAATTTATAAATATGTTTGAATTATTTAACTGCATATACTTTACATAGAAAAATCGATTAGTTAGTTTCTCAGAAATTAATCTGCAGCCTAACAAATAAATTTATTTATAGGACTGGGAAGTTATAAACTCTATATGATGCACTTATATTGCTAGTTAAGCTGTTTTCCAATGAATTATATTAAAGTCTGAGATGTGTTCTTAAAATCCCTAGCAACGTTGCAACATCAATTATCTAATGAGAAAATTCCATATAGCGCATTTACAATAAAAGTATTAGTCAATGCAACTTCATATATATAATATTCTTCATGTACTATTTTTGTACTCAAAATATGCATCCTTTGACTATCCATATAAAAGCACCTGTGAATGTATTTTAGAGATTAAAAAACAATTGAAATGGTAAAGAATATTCTCCTAAATTTTCTCTTTTTCTTGATGGTTTATATAATCGGATTAGAGGTAAACATATATAATTCACCACGATCATTTCTATATTTCAATGTGCAATTCAATAATGGTGATAAAAATAATTTCCATTTAAATTTCTCTGAATTCATCCCAGGTAAAAAGTTCATTATTTCCTTTAGAGAACTAGCCCTTTGAATTAAGTGATGAACATCTAAATATAGTATACTTCCTTTGATCCAAAATGAGGACATTATGTACTTAAAGATTTGTCCTTTTATGTTCTGTAAGCATTGTTTAAAATATAAATAATAAATTTAATAATATTTGAGTTCTTATTCCATATACTTAATACTCAAATAAATATTTATATTTCCAGCAAAATATTCCTGAAAATGTTTATTTAAGGAAATGCTTTTAAACTTTAACTTCCTGGGAAACAGAATTTAAATAAATATCATTTTTCTGTGGGAACTTTACTTTTTAAATTTATCATAAAAAATAAAAATATTCTATAACTTTAAATTTTTAGAAGTTATAAGATTCATTTTTCCATTACTAAAATTTATATTAGATTCATATGCAAAGTAAAAAAATTATATTTAATTAATTGAATAATTTAAGACATGAACGTATGTGTGTGTGTGTGAATCTTATTTTACAATAAAAATGCCCATATTTTTAAAATAATATTTATTCACTTAGAATTCAACATTTTAAGTAAAATATTTAACTTTATAAATTGTGTGATAATGAAAATGAAATACCATGTGACATAATCATAAAAATATGTAAATTTCATGCAATGAAAGAAATTTTGCAAATGAAGCGAAGTGCCTTGCATTCTGGGACAGATAAAGTTATATATAAGGAAAGTAATTGTTAAAATCGACGCACTAGTTAAATTGTTGCATCTGCCAAGTCAAATGTTTTACAAACTTCTTCTATTCCAGAGGAAACATTCAATACTGAGAATTCAATGATGGCTAAGATCGAGACTTTTCCACCATGGCATCTCAGGGTGGACTTTCATGGCGTCCGTTAAAATGCTTCCAGTACAAAGATGCATTGTTAGTAATTTGATGACTCAATGACATGGAAATTAGGTGCCCCCATTTCCATGTCATTTCAATGACAAAGAAATGAGAAGGCAAAATTACTCTTTTTTTCAGGAATTCCGAATGTCCTATATCAACAATATAAACCCAGACCTCTCGCAGCAAGAATCAATCAACATGGCTGCAAGGTGTCCAGATTGTTCCCTGGTTAAATGTTTCTTTAAATTTTTACCTAACTGAAAACGTTTGAGATGGGAAGATGAGAGAACGGTCACCAACTTTTCAGAAGATAAGTCTGCTAATGCAATTATTTCTGAATGTATTACCAACAAGAGAGGACTAACAAATTACTGATCATACTATACATTTGTTTCATTTGAAAATAAATTTTAAATGTTTTTTAAATTTTAAATGTTTTGATATTTCAAAATTTTATGAAGTTGGAATAGGGTAGAATCATTGCAATTTATGAAGGAAGATTCTCCTATCATGCAAGAGCAGTTCATGCGTAGGGTATGAATTTGAAATCAGTTGACTGTAGAAAACCGAGTAATTCTGGAATCTGGAAGTGAACGTTGAAAAGTAATATCAGCGAGTGATGATAGACATGTGGTTCATTCACATGTTTTCTGTATCCTACCAACTTAATAGTTTATACTCAGTTACTTAAATAATTTGACACACACCAAACTTTCTCTGACACAAAATCAATTTCTCTTAGTTGTTATGGGCTCATGAACACAGAGACAACAAGAGGTTTTTCGTGTAAACTTCTTTAATTGTGGCAGTATTATAGCCACTTTAGTGATAGACGCTATGCCAGTGAACGTTTCCTTCCAGAATTGAATAAAGAATGTTGTAGCAGAGGAAGCATTTAGAATTATGATCTGAGGTGGGGTTGCGTATCATGGAGAATATCGACTGCTAATACATACTTTGGGTAATCTAACAACAGGCACGTCAATGAAATTCTAGAACCCGGAGTCATTTCTCTCCTTAAAGACCAACCGAGAGTTAACTGCCAACAGAATAATTCTCCCTTTGTAAGATGCAAGGAATGATCAATTCTTTTTTCAGAAACTTGCATACAACTTCTTCTTTGATCTGCTCATTCTCTGGTTATATCACCAATTGAGAACTAATGGGGGACTCCGTTAATAAATATTTCTCTCATCTTCAGCGTCTTACAATTTCTACAAATGGTCTTTGAGTACTTATACAAACAATATCGAATACTCTTCTCCACAAAACATTCATTATATTTTGGCGTGCTATACTGCAATGCAGTACACTTTATTTAGTGTTTTATCATCACCGAATACAGAAAGCATGCGTTTTGTTTGTGTTGTTGCTTTCTTTCATTTTGAGGTACACTGACTTTATCATGGAATTGTTTACTTTAAGTGAGAAAGTCTCTGATGACTTTTAGTGCCATGTAGCATATTTCCTACAATTATCGTTTGCAAAAAATTTTTACTTATATAACACTATCGAAAACAAAGATTTTTACTAACAAAGACTTTAGAGAAATTTTCTCTTAATACTGTTCACTAAATATTATGCATAATATTTTTCTTGTATTTGTCTCTTTTCATTATTATTATTACTATTTACATAAATTACATGTACACAGTTGTATACAAATAGCTACTGACTAAAAATATTCAGTACATTAAAGAAATCATAACAAAATATTTTCATTCATAATTTTCATTGAATTCACTTACATTTTGGGGGTTCATATAATACGATAGAAAATTGTAAGCACAACAGAAAATTTTATTCTATACATTTTCATCACTCTACATCTTTCCAAAATTCCATTGACATAAAAATCATTAATGAGTAAAAGATGATGCTTATAGATGCCACATCAATTTGAACTTCACAAGTCGCAAAATATTTTTTCTCAGTTGGCTCAAAATAGCGAAAGAAATTTCGAACTAAAATCTTAATTTCAAATTAACACAATATTTTAATTTATTTACTCAAAATTTTATTTTGCAATATTTAATTTAAAAAATTCCCATTGATACCTTACATACAGTTACTTTCTTAACTATATTTTTTTTTTAATTTCCCAACCTAAAATATTTTTAATAAATATTTAAAACAGTTATTGAAAAAATTAGATTTTGAATATCTTACGCTTATATCTTTAATTCTAACCTAGCCTTAAATTTAATTATCTAGTTAATCATCTATTGAACAATACTCAATATAAAGCAGATACAAAAAAATGAGTTTAACAACTATAAGAAAATTTATGATTAATAAGCCTGTCCGCAAAAAGGTCTATAACTTACGAATGAAAGATAGTCATAAAATATGCATTTAATTTCTCGTTGACCCAATTACCTTAAGTTCATTGGCTATAAAGAAGCCCCACGTGTACCTTCAGAATTGTAAATGATTATTATTAGCAGCCTGTCTCTTAAGATCGATATTTTGCCTTTTAGTCTCTGGGGTATATAATTTAACCTTTTCTTTTAAATCACTTCTTGAGTAAACTCCAACCTCACATTTTCAAGATAAGATATTTTTAATTGATTGGCTAATTTAATTGAAATAGGTAATATGCTCCGAAATTTAGCATACTTAAAATTTTTCTTTTTAAGGTGTTGCCTAAAACACTCTAATAAAAAGAAAAAATTATCTTGTTTTATTAAAAGTTTCATTCTTAAGAAAAGAGACATGAACATTATAGATCAAGAATTTAGTAGCTCTATTCGAGAGTTTACTCATTTATTATGTAAACATATTTTAATCTTATTTATTTTAATAGTAATTAAAATTTTCCTTCTGCTTGTGGTAATTTTCATTCGTGATTATCTATTGTTTGTATAAATTGCAATTGTTTTAATAAAATAATTATAATGCGTACTATATAAACATCGATTATTTTACATTACACACCCACCCACACCCACACCCACACACATATATATATATATATATATATATATATCATAATATAGTTAAATAAGAATTAAAAAGTATTTATTTGAATCATTCAGTTTTGATTAACTGTTAATCTTATGTATGAATATGTATAATAATAGCAAACTTCAATTGAAGAGTATCTGTAGATTTTGCAAAATATTTTCTGAAAATTCTACATATAGAGTAAATGTAAAATAATTGTTGCTCTTCGAAAGCTCGTCCTTTCAAACTATTGTTTATTTATCAAAATCATTCCTTTATTTAGAAAATATCAAGAGCTTCCTGTTATAGACACTGTGATCCATCATATCAATCAAGAGAAAGATTATTGAAACTAATTTTTCCTTTGTATCTTTGCACTATATCTTCTAGTGTTGTTTTTGACATTAAATTATAATGTGTTTAAATAGATACATATAGTTTTATTATCAGAATAACAATAATTTCTTACTCCTGAGATGAAATCTATTTTTATAACAATAAATGCTATTTAAAATACAATATCACGAAGTTTTATGATACTAATAAAACCTATCCAATATAATTGCATAGCAAATAAAATGCTATTATAATTCCTATTAAAGTATAAAATTAATAATTACATTATCAGTTTTTAGAGCATTTCAATCTTCAAAAATATTTTAGATAAAAAAATGAGTATGCGATTCTTAGATTATAAATAAGATCTATCAAAAATTAATAATAAGAGTATTTTTTTAATGGAATAAAACTGGATTTGAAATTGAAAATTATTTCATTTATAAATACAGTAACCATCTTCTACTTTTGAATTGTTAGAGCAAGAATCAATTATGCATAAATAGTTAAAAAATGATTTTATCAAGGAGACAGACTGTCTGCCATCATGGGGAGACATTTTCTACTTTTTCAATTCTTTTGGCATGAGAATAGGGTGACACTTCCAAAATCAAATTTGAAGGCAATAACTACTATTTAAGGCAATTGTATCATTAAAGCAACAATATTGTTTATACAAATGCCATTGCAGCTCCCTCACTGAGGAAATTCAGAACTAAAGCATATGATCTGAAAAATTAAGTTAAAGTTCCCTAAAACCTCCAAAATTCATATGCTCTAGTTTGAAAAATATTAATAATATATAACTTACTTTACTCTAGATTTATACTTCTTTTGTAACCGATCCTTTAAAGACATCAAAATTAAATATTTATTTTTAGTCATAAAGAAATAAAACTTTTTGTTAGATTTGTTGGGGACAAAACAAAATGTTTTGAAACATAATCCGAGGACAATATAAAAATTTCGATTTTACAATTTTCGCGAAATCAAATTTTTGAATCTAAAAATAATATAACATGAAATTTCCCTTTATATGAAACATATTTTGAATATAAATTAAATCTCTAATCAACAGTTTAAAGAAATAAAAGGATGCCCTCAAAAGACGCCCCCAGTATGCATACTATTACCACGCACTTTGTATGCATGTACATAATTAAATGTTAAACAGCATGAATATTATTCTGTAAAATAAGTTTCATAAAAGTAAATAAAACTTTGTGTTAAAATAATTGCATCACATTTTTACATCAAGGTTTAAGGACAGTTTTTGATGTTCCTTGAAAATTTCAAAGGAAAAGTAGTTTTTATGTGTGTTTTAATTGAGATTCATTAATTTTTGCAAATATCTTGAAATTTAATTTCTCAAACAAGTAATTTTTATATAAAAATGTATTTTTATGTTAAATTTACATTAACGTGGTATAAATATTTTCCTTTTCAAGATGAAATCTAATAAAATAACTTTTAAAATGCAATAACAGTTTTTTTTTTTTTTTAAAAAAAAAACACATTTTTTGTCTTTTACATACTTTGAATTGTAAAGATATAATAAAATTTAAAAAAAGGCTAGAGAGATACAAATTTTTTTAAAAAAATAATAAAAATTTATTTCTAGGAATATATAGTATTTCTAATATTAAAAGGCTTATAAATGTGTTACAAAACTAATAAATCACAGGAAAAGGAAATTGCTTGTGTATTATTATGCAACTAGTCATTTCTCTGTGAACAATTTAAATTGCATGCGTATTCAGAAATAAAATATCGGAAAATGTGAGGAAAATATAGTTCAATATTGTTTTATTACACTAAGAGTGCCAACAATATTCATCAATCAACTGCTTATGGTTTTTCGTATATTTAAAATTTATTTCTGGTGATCATTTAAAAGATTTTTTTTTTGGATATACGAACATAGAGCTGAGTTACTTTTTCGATAGATTATCAATGAATATGCTAAAAGATATTTATATTATTAAAAAAAAGATATTTAAAACTACAAAAAATGAAGGTATAAAATAAAATTACCCTTAAATGTTTAATCATTTAAATTTAAATCTTGGAAAATTATGAGAGCTACTTTCAGATCCATTGAATGCCGTGAATAGGTGCACCATCTGAAATCAGAAATGCTTAACAAATTAGGTATACAAGAATTTAAACATAAATTTTCTTAAAGTGTGTTTCTTATTTAAAAAAAGTATAAGGTTAAAATATTCCTTTGCACAAAAATTTTAAATCCAAAATTTAATAGTGGAAACTATAAACTGTTCATTGATTTTCCCTCAATATCTCCCTCTGATTTTTCCCCATAATTTTAACAAAATTAACTTTTAAAATATTTATCTCCAACAAAAATTTTTAATTTCATAACAAAATCAAGTTTCTCGCTTTTTATTTTCACTTTCCTTCATACTCATTTCACTTACAAATCAATGAGAGTTCAGATCTTAAATTTAAGGATAACTCTCTTAATAAACTTTGGTGTTTTTCTAATAAAATTTAAAATGATTCAAATTTTAATTTTCTAGTGAATAACATAAAAGTAAGAAAACAGTAATTTAATAAAAGTATGAGTACACATAAGCTGCAAATGTGTCAAAATTATTCATGGAAATTTTATGAACATCATTGACAAATCCCAAAAATAGGCAAAATGCCTATGTTCCCAAAACATTTTTTACTCTTCTTACATAATATAACCTAGATATTCTAGTAAATTTCATTTAAAACAGGAATAGAAAATATATACATATATTTCTGAAAGATCTTATTAATTATATTTTACTCTTTTACTATTATAATTAATAATAAACAAGAAGTGTGCAATAATTTCTTTTTAATTTTTTTTTAAACAAAAGAAAATTTATTGCATTCAAAGCATATCTCTTTAAAATAATTGGAAAACTTTAATTCAATTTGTTAACCTAATTTTAATATTTTCAGTATTTACTGAAAACTTCTAAGCTTTTCTTATATTAATTCATTAGTTTTATATATGGTATAGTTTGAGATAAAATTTAATCTCAATATTTATTCTAAAAGTTAAGCTTATCTTATAATAGGCATGTTATCTTGGTTTAACTACTTTTCACGTTAATAATAGTTTTCTAATATAAGCAATCTTAAGAAATTTTAAATTATTTTTAGATTATCACTTTGTTCAATATTAATATTAGATAATGATCGCTTAATTTAATTATTATTAAAAATTTAATTACTAAGCAACGTTTTAAAACTGAAAAGTAAACTGTTTTATCTTTAATAAAATCTATCATACTCATGTTATGAAGTATTTTGGCATTAAATACTAATTTTGGTGCAATTTACCGAACTTTTAAACTTATTTCCTAATCATTTAATAGTTTAAAACTACCCCAACATTCATACTTCACATTCCATGATCTTTTGCAGAGTATTGATTACTGTATTGCTTATACTTAAGTTATAAAATCCCTTAATCTATATTTCAATGATGTTAATTTAGTTACACCATTTAAAAAAGATTTATTACATCATTTTTAATTAATATTAACTGTAACATTCATAAGGTGTCTTAAGAAGCAGTTTATATAAAAGTTAAATGAAATTATTCAGTAAAGATTTCTTATATGGAATAATTTCATGTCATTCTACAATGGGATCATAGAGAATAGTTTTATCTTACTCTTTTATATCTTGTGCATTTTTATCTTCTAAGATCTCGAAAAAAATTCTTAAAAGACGTTTTTATGAATTATGAAAAAATATTATCCTCATAACCTATATTTATATCGAAAACTATCATCTGTCACTTAAAAAAATGTTTACGTCTATAAAATGTGACGTTAGAGGAAACGATTACATAACACTTCCATGTTCCTTGAGCATTTATTAATAAAACAACATACATATAATTTATTTAACCCTTCATGCACAACAAAGATAAAATTGGGTATATCGTTAAATGACGGAAATGACGTTTTTCTCTGATGTATAGATATAAGTTTTTTATATAGCTATAGTTTATAAGTTTTCTGTTCCACATTGAGGATTATTTCTTGAAAATAAATATTTAGAACCATTTCCTATCAATAATATTAATTAACTATCAACTATTTAAAGAAATGTTTTAATGAGGATTGTATAGATTTGGTCATAGTTATATTTTGTTTTTATCCATTCAATAAAGGATTTTTATAGCTTGGTATATTTCCTATAATGATTGAAATAATATTATGTAATTTCTACGAATTAGTTATTATTATTCACATTGTTTCAAAAGATTAAAATTCTAGTAATCGTGAAGGCAGCAGTTAATATTGTACAATTTTATCACAATGGTGAGAAAGAAGCTTCATCTTCCATTTAACTCATTTTATAAAAATGTAATGCAATTTAGAAATTGACATTTTGGTATGAATATTTATTCAAGGCTATCATATTTCACAAAATGTTTCGTTTTTTTGCTAACTACACCCTTTCCAAATTGATATCAACATCACAGTAGAACAGCTGAATTAAAAGTTTGAGTGTATAATGCTTTGAAACAAAAGAGTAGGATGATATGGGATTTATTAAAATAACTCATTGGAATTAATTTTGAAAAAACTTATTAAAATAAATTATTTGTATTAAATACTGTGTGTTGGTATTTGCAGTAATTATATATATATGTAAATATATTTGTATGTATGTATGTATGTATGTATGTATGTATGTATGTATGTATGT
>JAPDSC010085107.1:159727-197797 GCA_026290005.1 Latrodectus geometricus | reverse complement strand
ATGTATGTATGTATGTATGTATGTATGTATGTATGTATGTATGTATGGTTATAAAATAAAGGTATCACTTGTGAAATATAATGACATTTTATTGCGCTTTGTAATCATTAACATATAATATAAGCTATTTTATAAATAGAAATGTATGTGTTCTGGCAGCATCTGATAGCTTTAACAAAGTTCTATGAATTTTTAATTTTTTTTTTCAAAAGCATAAAATGTAAGATCCGTCAGATATTGAAAGATGCCAAACTATATGAGCCCGTCTAACAAAAGTAAGTGTGACGGAAGGATTCCAACTTTTAGACGTTTCTAGAGGTACGATGTCCACCGTCATCACAGCATACTCACATCATGGTAAGACAAGCTTTATAAAGCAAAATAGTGAACTTGTGAATAAAAAGGACAAGAAGCTCAGAAAAAAAGACCCATGTTTAAAGAGGTGAATTTTAATGTCTGAAAACCAAATAACTGAAGGAAAAGTGACTACAGAGCTTAATCAGTATCTCCAGTGTCAATGATTACAGTTAGAGGGCACCTTCTTAAGCAAAATGTTATTGATATAGCAATTGTTCCCTAGCCACTTGTAACAGGTGTTCATGTCAAATAATTTCTAAGGTACATTCACCAGTTAGTCGAAAGATAAGTGGAAGAAAGTAATGTGGTATGATTAATCATATTTCCCAATTTTCCATTTGAGGACGATATGTCGTGATATGGGCAGCCGTGTCGCAGTTTTCTGCTAGAAAATCGTGACCCTGAAAGTAAGAATCAATGGGGAGAAATACAGCGAAATTTTAGCTTATCAAGTTCATTTGATGATGATAATTTTGTTTTCTGCGAGACGTGGAATTTTTCAGGATGGTAATGCACCTTATCTATGCAGCAAGATTTGTTCAATCATGGTTTGTTGAACACGATGTGGGAGTTAAACATCCACCTTGTCCAGCAATGAGAGAGAGAGGGAGAGTCATCTGACACAACAATATAATCCAACCTTTATCAATCACTTTAGGTATTAATGACCTAAAATCCCCTAAAAGTCCATTTTAGATCTTTAATACCCCCTATGGATATCCTCCATCAGTATGTTTCCCAGAGCTTTTATAATGTTTCCACAAAGAATGATACATTTTTTCTCGAAATATTACATATATGAATCAATTTCTAAATGAATCAAAATTGCTTTACATGCCAAAGGTGGTCCTACACTCTGCATCATAATAATGAATGGGATTTTTTATAAATTTAATGAATTTTACTTATCATGCTTAAATGCTTCTTTATGAAAGCATCATATTAGTTAAAGAATATTCATATGCAGTTTTTTTCTTAATTTTAAATAAATATAAAAATTAATTTTTATCCTGACTTGATTATTAAACTAATTTTTAAATTGCTAATTAATAGAAATAATAGTTTTTTTTTATTTAGACATTTAAATTTGTATAACAATTCCTGCAATCAGGTCACATATAATTTTTTTTTCGTATCTAATAAACAAATACTGACAGAACCAGGTTGTGTACTGTTTCTACCAGTTATCACAAAACTAAAAAAAATAGTAATAAGTCAAACCTTTTGAGAACATATTTTCCGATTTCTAACCAAACATAAAACGACAAAAATGCTGCCCTTCCTAATTAATTATATTTCAAAACATCTTAATTTAAAATTTGAGTATGAAATTTCACTGAAGGAATTTTTTTCTGATTAAAATTTATTGTGATTTTCGTAAACAAAAAAATGTTTTATTTTCTTTCTTTTCGTAAGTGAAAGTTACCTCATTATCACACAAATATTAAAATGGGAATTTGATTTACGCATTTTAGTTTGAAATAAATATTTTAAAATACAGGAAACAAATAATACAAGAGAAAAAAAGTTTTTACAGACTTTTTATAGTTGCTTCAATGACATTTTACTTTAAATCAATATTCCCACTTAATTTTGAAAGATGGTTTAAGAAGTAAAATTATTAAAAATAGAAATTAAAAATTGTTTTCAAGCATAGTTAAAACTCTTCACATGTTTTATTTTTGCTTATATAATGAATTCATGTTGTAATTTCCTATTTATTAGCATGAATAAAAATACATCACTACTATTTTAAGTTTTATCTATATATTCAGCAATCACAGAAAAATTGTAAAGTAAATTTGGCTAGCAATTTAAAAAAAATTATGCAAACTGCTTGGACATTTTAAGTTTTGTTAGTATTCTTCACACTTGCAAGATTGTAGGGGTAATTTTTAAATATATTTCATAGTCTCATTATATGAATAAATGTTTCTGTTAATTGTATTATTTAAATAAGTCTCCTTTATAATATACTCATAAAATATTTTGTTGAATATAGAAAAGTTTTCCAAGATTAATAATCAAACATAAGACATTTTTATACAATTAGCACTGAATCTTTAAAACGAAAAACATACGTAAAGAAAAGTCTTAAATGTTTATTTTATCAGTAAGGCACGTTTAATCACATTATTGGTTATCATTAAAATTTAATATTTCAGCCTGAGAAAATATTATCTGAAGTGTGCGAAATATCTGATGTCGAGAAGCTTATAAATAATATCTGAGAAATGTTCGAGAATTTCTACCAATTATAATAAAACCAGTTTATAATTATTTGCTTTATAAACTGAATAAATGTTTCTTTTCTTCCCTATTTCACATTTTCTAAGAATATAAATAACATCCCCTTTATTGAAATTTCTCATAATATTAACATTTACATGAATTCAGCTGAAATCTAGAAAATAGTAGCATTTTACCATAGACAGTTTAAAAAAATCTATATCTAAATTATATTTTGTAAAATTGTTAAATCTAAGTTGTACATTAAATTGAATTTTATAAATACAGACGTGTTCACATTCAACATTATATTTTTAAAACTCCTCTTAACTCATCAAATAAAATTTTTTCAGTAATCACAACAATAAGAATTTTATCTTCTTATTAAGCCAGTAGAATCTATTTATTTTTTTGACTCATTCATTATTTATAATATTGTATTTTAAAAGTTGGCAACATAATCTTTCTTAGCAACCAGCAAAACACTTTTGCACATTTTTTTTCTTTTTGCAATTACTGCAAATTACTGTTCTTTATTTTAGTTTGTTTTTGGATTTAATGCTAAATTATCATTTTATTTTCATTCATTTTTTGTTAATCAATACGAATTTAGTTGTAATATGCAGAATATAAATTAATTTAAGAGTTTATCTATGACATTATAGTGTCATATTAAATATATTTAAAAATGAAAAACTAATAATTTTTTTTATCATGGGAATTCTTGAAACTCGTCTCATACCCAAAATAAACAATGGTGATTTCATTTTCATACATAAAAAAGCATGCTGTCACAATTCTAAAAATGTTAATAAAATTGAAAGAAATAAAATTCACGATTAGCAATAACCAGGGAACAGTCTAGACATGAATCTCATAGAAAATGTATGGTTGACTGTCAAGAAAGAAATTAAAAGCAGAAGATAACTGCAAAGCAGGCTTTAATTGAAGATGAAAATATGGCATCATAATATAGAAATAAAATGAACAGATATAATTTTCGTAAACACTATGCCAAAAAAGATTTAAAATGCTCATTAAGAACAAAGGAATATTTGAAAAATATTAAATTTTATTTATAAAATTATATTTGTAATTTTCTGCAAATAAAATGGTGAAAACAATAAAAATTCCCCTTGAGTCTAAAAATGTGTGAATACACCTCTCTCTGTCTCTCTCTCTCTCTCTGTATACATATAATGGGAAACACTTTAATTAATAAATCAAATAAGTTTAAAAACTTTACATTTCAAGCTTTACGATTTTCCCAAGCTCTAATGCTACTGAAGTAGATATAAATGATTTTTTTCAAACTCTTTGTACAGTATTTGATAGGTTCATAACTGACAGTTAAATTGAAGCATATAGTTATGCGTAGTAAGTTTTGTTATATATATATATATACTAATATTTAATCAAAATTTAATTTATTAATAAATTAATAAATCAAATAAGTTTAAAAGCTTTAACTTTTTACTTATGAATACACTATACATTAAGAAACTAATAAACAAATATATGAACTATAAAGAGCAAATATTATAAAAATGGCTTAAATGCAATGTTCAGTATTTTTTTTTTTCAAAACACTCATTACGATTTGTAAAGGGGACTATTTTTCCTATTTTATTCTCATAAGAAAACTTAATTTTCTATCACTCTCGTTTAGCTTTCTTCTAAGTTTATTATGATTTTTATTATGAACGGAAAATTTCCCTTGATCTGTAAAACCTTTGAGATCCCTCATCAGGGTTTCACAGGGAGTAATTTTACTCAATTTTAATAATTTCTCTGACACGATAGATAATGGTTAGAATGCAAAATCATTTTTTATCAAAATGAATTATTATAATGACTGAACATTATTAGATAATTTGAATTTAAAATAATCTCTGAATTAAATAAGTAGATACAAACGTGCAAATTTATGATGAGTTTTGAACATTCATAAACAGTTAAGGGACTAGTTATATAATGGGATACAATTCGAAATTGAATAACAGGACTGGTTCAGGTCTAGACAACCATTAAGGCAACTGTCTCTGACACACACAAGGCAATGCCCCTTAAAAAGGTTCAACACATGATCAAGAAAGACAATTTTTGATTGAAAGAAAGTCAATTTTATCAAAGAATTTCTTTTTTATTGCTTATTCCTTGTACAATTATTGAATCATTAATCCCTACTTACAGTATAATGTGCATGAAAGTTAATGATAGACTGCAAAAGTAATTAATGAAAAGCTTACCACCGATTAAAGCTGGTACTATAAAAAGCATCTCTTGTAACTTTTAATCTTTCTACTAATTACTTTCATCACTCTCAACCTGGACATTCTCCAGCTGCTAATGCTACTTATGTCTACTGCCTATACATATAAATTGTTACCAGGTATGTACTTCTACATGACAATGCTCAGCCACATATTATTTGATGTTGTCTTAATGTTTCTAAAAAATTAATCACATAGACAATTCTCCCAATTCGCTTTGTCTTTAATCAATTAAAAATATTTTAAATTTCAGCTTTCCAGAAATACCTCATAATAACTCGTTCAATAATTCTTACAATGGAAGGTTCTTTATCTCTGAAATAGTAACAAATTTAATTTACCTTGCATTCCAAAGAGAATACTCTTGGATCCTACTCGCAGCCTGTTTACCGTTTGTTTAATGGAACATTCATTTCATTTCTATTCATTAATATAATGTAGTTTCTTTGCCCTTCATCCACTCTGTTACTGCATATAAAAAGTTTATAAATAAAAAAAAAACTCTAGACTCTGGGTTCTATTGAGATCTTTATTCTGTAGACCCTAATGGAACCCACTCAACTCGTCGGATTTTTTTTAAACTTGGCATATATGGTATATAAATCATTGGGTAACAATTTCTATGGTAAAAAATAATTCCATATTTAACCACCAGATAATGATTTTTAAACATTTATGTAAATTATTCAAACTTGCAAAGAGACTTATAATAAGAACAAGAAAATCATATGTAGCTTTTACATCGTTAATCCTGCCCTTGCAGAAGAAAGATTGGGATCGACTGATAAAATTGCTTTATCGAAACAGTAGAAATAGCTTAGTTGTGCTCTGTGTAAAGGAATATAATTGTTTAAAGGGATAAAATATTACCATAAAAGGATGATTTCAAAAATAAAAGTATAAAATTTATAAAAATTGATGAATTGGTTGGGTTGCCAGTCAAAGGGCTTAAAGCTGTTTAGATTGAAACTATGAAAGAAGTTACTACTGCTGAGGTTTAAAAGTCTCCAGTTCCTGCTTTACTGATCTCCCGTGATATGATGATTCATTGGTTGACAGTACAAAGTTTCATCGATTCAGTTTAAATTGTATCTGTATAAGATACACATAGTGAAAACGTAGCATCGTCAAGATCACTAAACAAATTTTAACTTCGCTTGCCAATTTTCAACGATATTTTTTGTTTATGATGCATAGCCGTGGAAAACTATATGATTCGATGCAAAGCTATGATTACAGCTCCATCTAAAGTAAAGTGATATATTTTCCTTAGATTGAGTTGTGAATAATCGAAATGCCGCATACGCGATGTTTTTTCTAATGTATTACACCATCAACCACTGCATTCTAATTAGGAGATTGCATGCTGCATATTTTCTTTGAATTCCTCATTCCTTAAGGTCCTAAACATGCTTTTTAAAGAGTATATGACACAATCAACTCTTTCGACATCATGTTTTTTTGTTTTAAATTAGCTCCATTGTCTACATGCTATATGGAGCAATTCATTATATTGGGCGATAAATCAAAGAACTATTTCATTTTTCTGAATATTGACAAGAAAATCCAAATACCTAACCTTCTCGTTCATCAAAATTAAATCTTGTGACTTTTGGCTGTTGGAATACTTAAAGTACTGTGTTGTTAGCGGAACAACAAGAACTTTAACTTGAGTTGAGAAAGTCAATATTACACGTCATATTGTTTAAATCCCTAGAGAATATTTTCGCGCGATCATTGACCATGATATAATGCTCTTTCAACAAGTAATTGATCTTAATAAGTCACACGTTGAACACATTCTGTAATTGAATAAAATTTAACGATTCTGACAGATTTTTCTTCCTTATTTAAGCCCTATTTTTTTCTGGAGGTCAACATTTGTGCTACTTTTAATGCAAAATATTTTTTCAAATAGTTTATACAGTGTATAAATCAAGTTTTATCAAAATCTCATAACGAGTTTTAAAAAAATCTTAATTGGATCATTTTAACTGTAATAATCCTGTACACATCTAGTTTCAAATTTATAACTCAATTCTTCTTGGTTTAATATATTTTTCACAAAAAAGTGTTTACAAACTATTAAGCACTATTACAAAGTAATGAATTTGACCAGATCAAAGCAGAATGTTTATCAATATTATATTTCGGTATTTATCATTATATCTAAAAATACGATTCAATGTATACAATAAGCTTGTATTCAAAATCAAAATATTTCTGATTCAAAAATATTTCTGTGAAATATTCGAATGCTGTGTAAATATAAAAATTTATCAATAGCACATGAAAAATTTCTAATATATTATTATGTGTTGCTTTGATATATAGGATAAATGAATACCAACAAAAAATTAAAAAGAATATTTCAAATTTGATCTGCTTAATAGAAACTTTTTCTCAAATAGTTTAGTATTCACATCATAGGAATTTATATTTTTAACCGACTCTATATTCTTTGTAAAAGGAGAAATTCTATGTAAACTAACAGAAAAACCTGTTTTTTATATTATATTGAAAAAATCCTTTTAAGGAAACTATCACGCTTCGATTCTACTTAAAATCTGGTCTAAATAAAATAGGTTAAAGAGAAAAAAAATTAAAAGCCTTATGCCATTAAAATTCGTACAAGATCTTAAGGAAAATTTACAGCCACTTAAACTCAGATTTCAAAATGTCCTTAACACGTTTTCAATTTCGGAGCCAGCGAAAAATAAATCATTCCAACTCAAAGAGAATTTCTGGTTTGTTATAGCAAGTGATCTAAAATAGAAATTGAACTCTTGGATAAAAAAAATATATATTATCTGCTTTTCAAAGATTAATAGAAAATTTCTTTCCTTCCACTTCTAAGAAAATTTCCAAATAAATTTTCTCCAAAAAAGCTTCTTTTTAAAGAAAACTTTACTTAAAATGTTGGGGGAAAATTTCATTATCACTTGTATATCAGATTTAATAAATTTGCATTGTAATTATTTACATTCTACTTTTCTATATCAAGAAAACGATGCAAATATATTTTCTCCCATTTTTCAAACATTCTAACACAGGCTTAGATATTTACATAAAATGATGTAGGAGAACATGGAAGTGACATTATTTCTATATAAGCATGATAGGAAAAAAGATATTTCAAGCCTAAATTAAATATAATAATGCCCAAATATCAAAATATTTTACAATAACGCAAGCGAAACATAAATATTTTTCTTTTGCTGTATTTTCATGTTTTAAGTTTCTTGCTATCTCACGATAAAATTTCTGGTTAAGTGGTTGTCATATTCAGCTTTTCAAATATAAACGGAAATCCTTTCATATTCATTATATATTCAAATTTATACAGGAATTTCTCGCATATGATTTCATCATCAAAATTTATGAGTATTTTGATTATTTTATTCAAATTTTATGGTTGATTCAGTTTTATAACAGACAGTTTTATTCAATTTATATTTCATATTTTTGAATTTCATTCTCAAAGCTGACAATTGTTTACTTTAATCAAATTTATTCAACCATAATCAAATTTATTCAATCGTTTAATCATATCACACTATATAAATTATCAATTAATGCTTGCTAGACCTTATATATTTTTTTATTGTCAATAAGAATGCAATTAAAACATTTTCCACTTTAAAATATTTAAGAGTACCCGCCCACCCTGTCTGGTGGTTAGAGTACCTGACTATGGATGTGGAGGACCTGGGTTCGAATCCCGCCTCGGGCAGGGATGTGTTTTCTCTTTCTAATAAATAGTAATAATCTGTGTTTCTTGTCCTTTCCTCAAACAATGGATGAATGTGTCCCGCTCTATAAACGGGTTTATGGTGGTGTAACATGGGCGATGATACTTGTACCTCCGTGACTTGGTTCACAGGTGCCCACCGGGTAACAATAAAACGAGTAGCAGTTTCCGGCCTTGTTGTGGCAAATGGGTTAATTTCTCAAGGGTGTCTGCCATTAGAAACAAAAAAAAGTATTTAAGAGTTGTTAAATACTTGAAATATTTCGTGATAAATAATTATAATTTAGGTTAATGTTATAAATTGGACAAAATAATATACTAAATGAATCATAAAATTGTCGAAATCTTTTTTTTATTTTCAAACACCAGAAATATGTTCAGGAAATTTAATTATGCAAAAACACCCTTTATTTAGTTACACACATGATATTTGTATCAAGCAATTATCAGCTCTATTATTTCCCATATGTTTTTTTTTATTTTATTTCTAATGGCGAGCACCCTTGAGCAAGTAAGTACATTAGCCCATTTGCCGCAACAAGCCCGAAAACTGCAACTCATTTTATCGTTACCCGGTGGGCACCTGTGAACCAAGTCACGGAGGTACGAGTAGCATCACCCACGCCACACCACCACAAACCCGTTTATAGGGCGGGCCACATTCATCCATTATCTGAGGAAAGGACAAGAAACACAGAGAAAGAGAAAGTACATCCATGCCCAAGCCGGGATTCGAACCCAGGTCTTCCCCATCCGTAGTCAGTTACGCTATTATTTCCCATATGTATCAGTGGTAATGTGTAATTCTTCATTCCAGTTTTCCAACTTCCTAAATTTCTGTCTTGAAGGTTTCTTTTTGTCATAATTATCTTCCGTTTACAACAATAAAGTTTACGTACCGAGTTTGATTTATATATTGTAATGAGTGTTCCTGACAGAGAAGTTGAATTGTGAAAAATACTTAACATTATCAGCCATCGAAATTGATAAGTCCAACATAGTGAAACAGACAATTTTTAAAAAAAAATTTCATGATAAAACAAACTTCTAGAATAGTTTTAGAAATGCAAATTATAGTTAATGGAGTGAAATTTAGAGGGAGTTTCTTATGAGTTATATCTAATTTTGTGATTTTATATGAACCATTCAAATTTCTAAATTTCTACATCCCATTTAAGTCCATTGTGTAGGGAATTTTTATATTTTCAAGTAAATATCATAAATATGTTCCCGAGGTCTCGTTATGATAAAGCACATTTATTAAATTATACATAAAATGATTACGTAGAATGATCAACTCTTATTATTATGTATTACCCCTTTGTTGCATTTGAAGTGCAGACAATGCTTGGAAAACAAACTATTTTAAAAAATACATTTTTTGGGGTAAGAAAAGACTATGGAATGGTCTTAGAGATTAAATTATACTAAGCATTCCTATTAATAAAGCTGTAGAAAATTTTTATTTTTCACTAATTAAAATGAAAATTGTTGAAATGTTTGAAAGTAAAAAGAATTTTATTTAAAGCCTGTGTAATTTGACTTAACATAATAGATCATTAGCAATGAGTATATGGTTTACATAACAAACAATCATTTTTTCTTCGCAGAATTATTGGTTATATATTTTGCAGAAGATGAAATGCTTAAAATTTTAGTTTTCTAGTAACATTTTTCCCAGAAGAATTTTAGTTTTGTACATTGAGTAACATTATTTTAATTTGTGATTTTAAGACTAAGTTAATCGGTGAATGGTTAACTTTCTCCTTGACAATTCAATACTTTTGATGCAGCGTAGTAAGCAGCCAAACTGTTTGAGACTGATTTAAAGCCATATTCATACGCACCGCGTACATTGCCTTCAGGGAGGACTTTTTCAGAGATAGTGATCCGTATTCATAAGTCAAAAAGAAAAAAGTACAAAAAACTTTCAAACATATACTCTGTCTGATGTGGATGTAGAAGGCAAAACATCTGCACAACGTTTATTTTCTTCAATAGCGACTGCGATTATATATGAGACTTTTTACTCTGAAGTTCACTGTCTTATCTCAAAAACACAGTGAGTCTAATTCAATATCTTATTGATTCGATTCCCGTCGGAAGTTTTGATGTGTGTCATTGCTCTTAGGCAACCTTTAAGACAAAATCTCTGTCGAATAAACCTCAATAATGAGAAAAATAATATTTGAGCAGCAAGCCAACTATCCATCAGTTTTTCATGCAAAATACTTAACAGAACTCTCAGAAAATATTTAACAATGAAATAAATGTCAGGCTTACTCTAAAAGTGTACTACATCTTGTTAAAAGTTTTCGATTTCTAGTTTCCTCATTCAGTAGTTCCACTAAAATTAGAAGATTAGTATAACCCATCAAAGTAAATTTCCTAAATTAAATAATATCAACACCCACAATCAATAAAATTCACATTTCTTTCATTTTTCCTAAATCAAAACTATCAAAATGATGCTAATATTAAATATTATATTATAAATGAAAAATCAAATCTAAATTCTGTTGTATTTTAAAGTGATTGAGTGTACTTAAGCTTCTTTTCTTTTTAATTTCTAAAATGATTTACTAGAAAGTATAATGTGGGAAAGTATAGCTTAAAGACACCTGTTTCGAAAATGAAAATAGTTTCACGTACAGAATAACAAAACACATAAAAAGAATTTGCATTGTAGGTTCAGAATCATTCAAATGTTGTATTTATGACTTTCCGAATTCTTTTAAACTTAAAAAATACATTAAATTCTTTCAAAATGAGTTAACTTTTTCTGAAATAAAAATTTTTATGGAATGCTACACTTTGTCTCGTTTTATCGTTTTGTTTTGCATAAACTGTTGGAAAGAAACTTGTTTTATTTACCATCTAATTTGGTAATTTATAAACTATTGAAAATGTATTTGCATATTTATGAAAGACAATTTAATATTAAATAATATGTAAAATGAACTAAAATATGATAAAATTATCAGCATGCATAGAAAATATTTTTTTTATTTTCTTTTAACAATACTATTTGGAATCACTTTTTTAAGTGAACTTGAAAACACAATAATGGTTAATTTAAAATGGAAAGATTACATATATAAGTATATATTAATACAGTGATTCTCAACCTGTGGGGCGCGACCCCCTAGGGGGGCGCGAGCACACTAATGGGGGGGCGCGATCATATCCAAGAGAAAATGTTATTTAAAAAAATTGATTAAGTGACTGAAAGGAAAGAACACACACACACATACAAAACAAAATACATTTCGACATATTTAATAATTAACTTATTAAATTAAAACAATTTACTAAATTAAAACAAATTTAATAATTATTAGTGACTTCCTTGGGCCTGTCTTTGAGAGCAAAGTTTTTTGAAGGAGGGTTTAATATTAGAAATAGACACTTTCAGTTCTTTTTCTATATTTAGCTGAGCTCTATATTTTGTCTTCAAAGAAGCCACCACAGAAAATCCAGTTTCACAAAGGTAAGATGTTGAAAATGGTAGTAGAATGCGAAATGCCCTTGTTTTTAGTGCAGAAAACTCATCATCCACTCCTGCCCAAAATTCAAAGAGTGATTTATTACTAAATTGTCTTTTGGTTTCGCCGCTTGCTGTGAAGTCTATGAAGGTTTCTTCCTCTTCGATTGAGAATCCTTCGGGAGTATTTTGAAATGGATCCCTCACCCACTTGTAACTTGATATCAATTTGTCTTCAGCAAGAATGTACTTTTTAAAATTCTTTGCTAGCATTGCTAAATGATTTTCAATGGTTACAAAAACAACTTTTACATGTTGTTCTTCAGCCTTGTAAGTTTTAATACAATCATTCAAATTTGCAAACATTGTTAAGTTTTCTTGCTCTAAATTTCTGCTCCACCATTCCCATTTCCTACAAAAAGCATTAACTTTATCACTCGTATTAATATATATGTGTATTTGCTCCGTGCAGTTGAAGATTCGAGTTATTTAATTTCTCGAATATGTCGACCATGTAGCTCAATTTCAACACAAACAAACTATCGCGAAAATTCTCAGCTTCCGGTCTGTTTTCCTCTTCTAGGAAAACGGCGATTTCTTCTCTTAATTCATAAACACGTTGCAAAAATTTCCCTCGTGATAACCATCTTGCCTCGCAATAAAATAGTGACACTGAATGTACTGTACCCAAATAAACACTGAATGTACTGCACCCATGTCTTTAAAAGTGCGAAAAGATTCTTGATTTCAGGGGTCTCATTTTTATATAATTTACTACGGTTACAACCGTAGTTAACACAATATTCAAACCAGGATTCATTTCTTTGGAAGCCAAAGCTTCTCTGTGGATCATGCAATGTGTCCAGACGCACTGTGGCGATTTTTGTTTCACAAGTGCTTGAATACTTTGGAATCTTCCTGACATAGAATGAGCACCATCCGTGCATATTCCGATGCAATTTTTCCATTCTATGTTTGCCTCGTTCATAAAATCATTTAAGATAGCAAATAAAGCGAGTGCTGTTGCTTTGAGTTCTATTGGTTTGCAGAAAAGTAATTCTTCTACTACTGACTCACTACAAAATCTAACATAGGCAATGAAATGAGCATCTTTATTACTATCTGTTGCCTCATCGAGTTGTATTGAAAACAATTTGTAACTCAACTTCGACAAAAGCTGACACTCTACATCTTCAGCTATATCTGCAATTCGACGGGCAACATTATCATTTGAAAGAGGTATAGACTGCATTTGTTTTGCAAAATTATCTCCAATCATAATTTCTACAATATCAATCGCGGCTGGCAAAATAAGCTCTTCACCAATGGTGTGAGGCTTTTTACATCTGACTATTTTATGTGAAACTTGGTAAGAGGCAATTAAAGCTTTTTCATTCACAGACAAAGTTTTTTTAAACAATGATTTTTGCTTTTCATATGATTTTAATTTTAATTCGAAGAATTCTCTGGGTTTGTTTACGTACTCATTATGAAGCATTTCCAAATGACGTTTAAGTTTATTAGGTTTCATGCTGTCTGCCACCAACATTTTTGAGCAAATGATACACAGGGGCCTTTCTTCTTCATTTACTTCAGTACTAGTGAACCCAAAATTTAAGTATTCTTGAGAATATTTTCTTGATTTTATTTTCGGAACCACGCTTATCTGTGTACTTGTTGATGCTTGTCTATCGAATGCTCGCTTACGCCTGCTTAAAAATTTATCCATGATTCTGCATAATTCTGCTGCCGTGAATATTTATTACGGTGAATTGCAATTGCACGAAAATATATATAATATACACATCCAGAATAGATTCAATAGCGATAGAAGGATCAACTCGAATGAGATTGTCTGGAATTGAAATTGGCGTCATAGAACTTTCTCCTTCTCCCTATGAGAAAACATTTGTTCACATCTGCGCACGCTCCTAGCTTAATTTTTTGCTGACCAGACAAATTCCAGACAACTCCAAACTTCTCGCGAAACCGTGAGAATGCCGAGACATAGCGGGACGCAAGAGCAATAAAAAAGCATAGGATTCTTGTTTTTTCAATGCTGAGGATCGGTGTTGCAAAATGTCAATAAATTTTGGTATTCTTGGTAATTTGTAAAGTTTAAAATTAAGGTTGTAGTGTAAGTTTAGCGCCAAAATACTCAAAATACATTATTATTGTATATATTTTTTGTATGCGGTGGGGAGGGGGGGGGCGCGATGAAAATTATGATTGAAAATTGGGCCGTGAATACTAAAAGGTTGAGAAACACTGTATTAATACATATAATATGATTAGTTTTGATAACATGTTCAACCTTTAAAGTCATAAAACTAGGACATATCTGTTTTTGTCTTTAATATTATGAAATTATCTTGTAACCATATCATTATCAGAAGCTCAGAAACAAGTGGCAATCTCATGGAGCAATGTCAGGACAGTAAGGAAGATGAGAGGAAAGTTTCAATTTAAAGGCAGCAATCAAATTTAAGCTGCATTAGTAATGTAGTTTTTTTTATTACTTAGCAATGACATAAATTTTTCAGAACATATCTATGTCTTTGTGGAATAAGAAAAATTTTCCACATTCAACAACAGATTATAGAGAACACCATTGAAGAAACTCGAAATATTGAGATTGCCATTTTAGATTTTTTCAGTTCCTGAACATATTTCATCTTTAGCAATGCGTTACAAAATACAATTTAATGGAACATCATTTGTTGTTTTTTGTTTGTGCATCGTCTCTACAGTAGAGTACATGGTAGTTAGTACCTATATATAATAATAAATATCATTAACAACAATACAATTTACTTCTATTACTGAAACTCTTTTCAAATTCAAAAATTAATCCAAAATCTCTAAAATTTCTGAAAGATCATATCAATTTTACCCAAGTTAAGGAACGTGCATAGAGCCTTTTGAAATTATTTCATTTAAAAGCGATAGAACTTATCTATCTACGTACTATTTATTTGTAAGGACGCAGTTTTCCACAACAATTATAAATTTGAGTTCTTAATTAAATATTTTGCTCATCAATTTTTTATATAATTATTAATACCTTATTTGATTTAAATCATGTGCAAAATAACTAGCTCAGAAAGTCCTTTTAGGCAAAAAAAGTATTTTCCCTAAATATTCCTAATAGAGAACAACACAAGAAAGAATTTAATATTATTTATCATTAGTTGTAAATAATATTTTGAGTTATAATATTAATTATATGCATACATAATGTTTGTTTTTTCATGTTTTTCAGCTTATTTGTTTCTGATGCAACTTTTCAATAGAAACTGATTTCTATTATATTTGTTTTCTTTCGTTATTAGTATTAAATTGATCACAGAATAAAACTATTGTTTTAAATAAAAAAAATACGATATATAAATTCCAGACTAAAAAAAGTTATATTTTTATTTATTTTTTTTACAGTTTAGAATCATTCCAAAGGTCTTGAGATTGTTCTAAAATTTATGTTTTTAATTGTACGTAAAAAAATCCCAAAAGATTAGGTTAAAGACTTTTTTTAAGTCCACGTATTCTAGCTTAAGAAATCCTAAAACTTTCACCAGATAAGAAACAAATTGAATTAACAAGTATACTAATAAGAATAATATACCACAATTAAAAATAAAGAATAAAAATTAATTTTACTTAAATTCAGCGTCCTTCTTAAATTTTACAAATTTATATAACAAATTATAAAAAATAAAACTGTTAAATCTTTATTTTAACAATCATACAAATGATTATACTTTAGGGCATACTAAATTTAGATTAATTTTATGGCGCAAATTGTGGTGTTTCTTCCTTTGAATTTATTGCTGTTAAGAATATTCTTTATACAAAGATCAACTGAATTGAATCACATGTGAATACCTCTTTATAGGAAGAAATTACCCTTCGCAAATAATAGCTAAGTAGTTTCGTGTTTCGCCTTAACTGTTAGTACAGAAACATCAGCATTTCTTATGTGTGAAAATAACCCTCTGTTAGGTTTTTCGTGTAAGCTTTATCTTCTGATTCTTTCTTCGCTCAATTACTTCTTTTTTATTTTAATACATTTATTCTTTTAGTGCTTAACACATTATACCATTTATTACTCAACTATTAGTGATAACCTTCATTTCTTTTAATATACATATACATTAAATGGAACAAAGTAATTTTATGATCCATCAAATTATAAGGACTATATAAGTATTTGGGGAAAAATACTCACACGCGTATGTTTCTATATGTGATCCAGTAACTAATTCACACTATCAAATAATATAAAATTTAAATATTGATCTCCAATGATTAAGAAAATGAAGAGAATATTTTAATTACTTTTACAACAAAAATTTTAAAATCTGGAAAATTTAAATGTTTTATTTAGTCTCGTAACTCCAACGCACACAATCGAAGATCATGAAAAAAATGAATAAATTTTCTATAATAAATATTTCTATATTCATTGATAAACAATTTGTTAATCTAATATAAGAAATAATGAAACCTGAAACTAAGCTAATTAACCACTCTGTTGCATTAATTAGATCCATAAATTTTTAACCATATAAAAATCAAACAGCAGTAATAATGAAAAAAATGTTATGTTAATATGATTACCTACATTTTTTATATTTCTTTAAAGTCATTAAAATTTATTGACATAAGAGAATTCTTAACAAACTATTATAAACATGATATTTTACTAAGTACATTTAAATATTAATTCAAAACTGATCATAAAAAATTATAGATGCGAAATGTCTAACATTTCCCAACGAAATAATTAGCATCCAGTGAATACCTTAATCATATAAAAGTTAAAGTCATCTTAAAATTTTAATTAGTTTGCATTTTAAACATGATTTGAGTATTTTTACTAATGAATATATTTAGTAAAACTTTCAGTAGAAAAATGTACTTCACCAATTTTACGCATGAATATATTAAAATCATTCAGTTCTTCCTGCGCAATTAACTTAGTCATTCTTACTAAACAAACAAGAATTACATTTTATAAATGGTTAACAAAAATTTGCATAGTTAATAGTCTAGAAATTACTTCAATTCAAATTTATTAGTACATTTTCTTGTATGATTTAAGCAACCGCGTTATATATATACGGAGACTAAGCAAATATTTAAGTAAGAGGATTATTTAGCTTGAAAGTTTTTAAATTGGAAAATGGGCATTTACAAGAAACAGGAAACATAATTTTCATATGGTTTCAAAATTCTTATATGATAATGTTTTGAAAAAGTTCTCAAATTGTAATTAATGCCGAAAATAGTTTACTTTGGCTTATTTTAAAACAAACTAAATTATTATGCTTAAGAAATTTCAATTTGTTTTTTGACAATGGCTGATTGTATTTATGCCATTTTTTATATTGCAGAAATAAAAAAATCATATATAAATATTTTCTTATATTTAAAATAAGAATTTCATATTTTAGTTACATTTTTTGTTTACATTTGAAATCAAAACATTTCATTAAATGTCAAACCCAGATGATATAATCAATATATATTTGTTACTTTATCAGACATATCATATATTTAATTCATTGAAATACTAATTAAATTTACTATACATACTATTTCAAATGCATTTTTAAAACTGAAGGTAAAATTGTACTGATTACTATAATTGAAAAAGTACGGGATAATATTGTAGACCTCAAAGTCACAAGAATAACATATGAAATATTTAAATGATAACTGATACCTAAATAATAGTTAATTATCAAAAGATTCAGAGAAAATCATATAATTCATGTAGAATTAACCGTTATTATATTACTTATTATTATATATTAATTATTATATTACTACTTAAATGAAGCATTTGATTATTTTAGAGTTCTGATGATAAGTACAAAATTATAATCAAATAAAATCTTAACAAAACTAACTGTTAATATACCTGGTTATTTTTCCCTATGACAATTTAAGGGAAGGTAAAAATAATATTAGAAACAGCTTTATTATAAAATGGAACTATTGATTGAAAATAAAGTTTTTTTTATGTGTGTGAAAATATCTCATTTCAGGTCAAAAATGAACTCAGAATCATTTAGAAAATCGTCAAATGCAAATTAATATTATTTCATTTTTAATCAAATTTCTGATTGATCCAAAAGATTTCAAGCTCAGAAGAGTATTTTCAGTAACATACTTGTCTTTAGTACGGATTCATGACAAGATGCAAAGTTGCGTAATAAATTTTTAGGAATATATTTTTAATCAATTTAATTCGTAATTAATTAAAAAAAACTTTAGTTTAATAAGCAAAGCAGCTTGAAAACTGGAATCCAAAAATTACTTTTAATATAAGAATGAGCATTTTTAGAAGTGAATTCATAATATATATATATGTGTGTGTGTGTGTATGTGTGTGTATATGTATATATGTATGTATGTATGTATTACTATTTTGGAAAACAATGCTTTTTAATTAACGATTATTTTCGTACCAAAAGGATTATTAATTTTTATATTCTTTTATTTACTTGTATATAATTTTTTATTAAGTATGTAATAGTCTTCAAATTGAATCAAATTTGCATACATTTCTTTTTCTCCAAAAAGTCTTATATATTTAGTTAGTTAAGGAAAGATCTTAACTATTTTTGTTATCTTAGTACTTTTACGACGCTTATCTTGTGTTTAAAGGGTCCTGATTGGATTTTAGCCACGTTTGACATCAACTCTTTCTTGTATTAAATTTCATCAAACTGATTGATCTTTGGAAATTAGATCATTTTTATTTCTTGCATCAAAAGCAAAAGCTTTTTTTGTCTCTTGTGGTAGCTTAACATTTTAAATCATTTTAATCTTAACATATGATGGGACATTTTTCTTTAAACTTATTTGTTTATCATTTCTACTAAACACATGACTGTCTTTATCGTTATGATTTGATGTTTTTTGTAAACACGCATCCTTATTTAAAAACTCTTTATAACTAAATAAGCTAATGAAACTAAAATTTTATTTACCGATAAATGTATAAAATGTTTTAAAATTTAATGTAGTCTAAAGATGAATGTGAAATCAAATATTTTTCACACAGAGCATGGAAAGCTTATTTTACCTCAAAATATTTTGTATCATTCTTGATGCCGTGGTTTATCTTTAACTATTTATTATATTGCATTAAATTATTTAAAAATTATCATAAATATATATCATCCATATATATTTATGATAATTTTTAACAGGCACCCTATTTGCATCATGAATCATTTCTATTATTCAGTCTTTTAAAATCAATAGTTTAAAGAAAATAAGATATCTTATTACTTTGATGATAATTCAATAATAATTAGAGAGCAGAGAGAGAGATTACAAAGCTTCTAGTTGGAAGCATTAGTAAGTATTTTGAAAACCCTTTTATATTACGCTTTAACAATGCAATATTGAAACTTATGTTTCAAAAATATAAATGATATTTAAATAAGTTGTGAAATTTTTTACTAAACCTGTGCAAAATATCATTAATTTTTAAGTTTTTTTTTTAATCTATGTATTTTTTTAATCAAGATTAATGGAATCAAAATATTCTCACTGCTACCACTTCCGTTTTAATCAAAATGATAAAACCAATTACTTTAGAATTTTAAAAACACTTAAAAATCAGTTTAATCTTGGTTTAATTATAATTTCAAAATCTGTGAAAATCTTATCTATTTTGAAAATAAGAAAAAATATTAAATAAAATAATGAAAAAGGGTAAAGTTTTCCACACGTGAGAATTATGCCTGATTATTTTGTTCAATACATCTATCTATTGAAAAAAAGTATCACAGTCAGCGTTTCAAAGTAAAAGAAAATTCATTGTTGTCAGAAAAAACTGCTTCCTTTCTTTATAAGAATGAATGACGTGTTTGTGAAAATACGTGTATCCTTACTTCTGCGGAAAGTGTCACATTTTATTCTAAAAAGAGATACTGAAGAACATTTCAAAACAAACCAAAGCTGTTGCTGAACTTTTTTTTAAACATTATCTCAGTTATCTTCTGTCTTCACCCTAATGCTTCTTCTTCCATGGAAGAAATTTATTCATAATTATTTTTTTTCGTTTCTACGATTGTTAACGATATTTTTATACTATAGAATGTTTGAATGATTTTTGTATGATCTCCTGCCTTACTAAGAATTTTTGGAAAAATGTAAAGTTGTTAAACCTTAATTTTCTTAAAATTGTTTGAGAATTATTACAAAATCAATTTTAAAAATCTAATCTTATTCTCAAACTATACAAAACTCTATCCAATTTAACTACAAAATACCATGCAATATAATTATTTAAAGAATTTCAGAAATTTAAGATAAATTCATATTGTATTTCCTAATATTATGTTTCAAAATTTCTTTATTTTAATTTATATTTAAATGTGTTATTTATAAGTCATGTTTCATTAACTTTTAAGAACTTAAAATTATGTCTAGAGTATCTTATTTTATGAAACAATAGTTGTTTCTATCATTTGCACATTTACATATATTATTGATTATTAGCATTATACATGTTAATGAAAAAAAATGAATTAAAGTCGATATTTTTTAAGTAATTTTTCCTAAAAAAATTTGAAAAAATATACCTTTAATTAATTCTATTTGCGTGATTATTTTACATTTTTTATAAATTCTAAGATATATCGATAAAACTTATTTTTTCTTAACTGAAAACGTTTCGGATACCACTTCTCAAAGTAAAGAAAATCATTTACAAGTGCACGTGAGTTATAATTAATTAATAACAGTGAAAGGATAAACTGACATTTTATGGAACTTTTTCAGTCACTTACAATTGTTTTATAAATTTTAATAAAAATTTAATGCTATTACACACATTTAAGAAATATATAAACTCATGTATTAGCGTTTGATACCACAAACATGAAGGAGTCATTTTTCTGTCTCAGAAATGTATATTAAATTATTTAGTAGCCTCATATCTTTGAAATATTTTGAAACATGTATATCAATTTGCATCACTAAATATTTTTTGACAACATAGCAATAGACAAAATTTTTTAATAGGGATTATTATTGATATCGGAAAGGGTATATAATGTTAAAATTAAAAAAAAACAACAACAACTTAAATTGATTAACTTTTTTCAAGATAATAATTGGAAAAAAATAAACATTTCCCACGCTATCATATTAATGATATTTTAATTGGTTACAAAAGTTAAGAAGAAGCCCATATATTTATGGAGTTATGAGTTTTGTAATCTTAAATTCTAGTGAAGTTAAAAATCAAATTTAGATTGTAAAATCCCACGTTTTAACTTAATATTTCTTTTAATCCATTCCTTCTTCCAAAACAGTTTACCTTACTTGTTTGTTTTTCATATGAAAAGAAGTTTCAAAATAAAAGCCAATGCAAAAATAAAATAGAAATCATTTTAAAAGGACAAATAATCTGTCTTTTTAAAGACGCATTCTCTTCTCTCATTGTATAAAGTGTATTTATAATATAATTTATTTTTATTTATGCCTTATGATTCTCATAGCAGCAGAAAAAATCTAATGTAACGAATTAAGAAACAAATAAATAAAAAAGAAAATGTAAATTGTATAACAAAAACATTTGAATATTAACTTTTCAGCTTACAAGAATGCATCATTTATTTACTATTTCAATCCAAAAGCAACAGTAAGTATTAAATATATTAAAAAAAATGTGATTTACTGTTGAGAAAATTATGCAATATTTTGCAATTATGCAATATTTTTACTTATATGAATAGTAGGATTGAATTTCAAAAATGCATCACCTGACTTGCACATTAATCTCTTTAAAAATATTTCTAGTTATTTGAAGTAATTAAATTTATATTCTTGCAAAGAGATTTCAATTCACTTCAGTTTTAAAAAGTTTTTCTAATATATCTACATTGAGCTTGTGAATGCAAGTCAACTGAGTCTAAAGCAATCTCCATCTACCAGCAAGCATGCTGCACAAAGCTGAAAGTCGGTTAATTGTATACGACATCCGCATATCAAAGGAACACATGCAACTGCAACTTAAACGCAAGGCGTCGTGCATCTCAATTGACGACCGCACTAATTTTTGCATCTTCGTGTGACGTTTCTCAAACAGATTTTAGTCACCATGGTAACACGGATATTGAATTTAGTATTTTTTGTGCTGAACTATTGAAAAGCATCCCTCCTTGTATAATTTCTAATCCCCATTGCATTAAAAGAACAGTGTTAAAAATGCGCAGGAAGGTTGCAGGGAATACAAGAATTATTCTAGTAAATTAAATTACCTTTAAAGTATATATTATGCCATTGTATAGCTTTTTTATTTATGCATTATTATATTTACCAAAATTTTTTGGAAACTAAAATTTATTCCAAGTCATTATCAACGTGAAAAATACTTGGTGGATTAGTTATCGATCAAAGTAAAAATATGTTAATAAAATGATTAATTAATTAAAAAAATTTTGAAGTATTTTTATATTTCTTACATCTTTTAAAACATCTTTTAAAAATTCAATTATTTATTTTGCGTTATTTTTAAATAGAAGTGTATGTGGTTATCAATTAATTAAATATCAGTTGAATTCTTTCTAGCGTTTGGTAAATAATATAAAAAATAGTATTAAAGTATACAATAATTATAAAAATCATTTCTCAATGATTTAAATGTTTACTGAAATTTCAATAACTTACGATTTTTTTTTGTTTCATGAATTTATAATTTAATTTTATTATTATTCTAACTTATGTGATTAATTATATCAAGTTTAAATTGACATATTTCAAATAATTTTTTAACTGATAAATCTTTTTGTTGGTAAATTATTTTCATAACAAAATATTCATTATATTATTTCTAAAAGTAAGAAAATATGGGTGACAACGTTAGAAAGATTCTGTTAGAAAAAAAAATCAGATTTCAATGAGGTTCTAACGTTAGCAAAATGACTTCTTTGAAACGAATCGGATTCACTAAACTCTTTGCCTTTAAGTATGCATTTAACTATACAGTTTTAACTGACATAAAATAGTATAATCAAAAAAGATTTTTAATTTTCTAAAAAAAATTAAAATTTTGATTAAATCATAAGTATATTTAATATTAAACAGATAATTTCTTATGAGTACACAATGTTTATGAGGAAAGTTATGTTGAAACTCATATATTTAATCATTTTATAAATGTCATATATGTTTTCATTTTTTTAAAGTATTTCAAAAGAAAAGAAATGGTGATAATGATTTAAGTATTTATTGGTTTTAATTTTCTACAATCAATGATGATCTACTGACGGATGTGTTTGGATATTAAAATTTCTTCCAAAATCTAGTGCATAAATGTAATACTGACTATAAGAAATGCCATATTTAACATCAGTTTGAAAACTATTTTCACACACATTTCTTTTTGGCTAATTAATCATCTCTATGGAAAAATATTCAGTTCACATATTGATTATTTAATTTAAATAAAAATCATATTCTTTTAAACGGAGCAATCATTTCTTTGTGTGTGGTTGTTCACACTACTTTCTCAACTTTATGTCCGATTAGTTCAGGTTTTTTTACCTTTCACACTTTTTTCATGAATAATTTTTATATTTTATAGGTGAATATCATCATCATATCTGCTACTTATATGCAAAGATTGCTTATTATAAGATATGTTAAAATAATTTGTATGTACATAATCGCATTCTCATTTGCTTTTAAGAAATGTAACACAACATTCTATCCTTCAATATGCTCTACGGGTGTAACATTTAAATGAATATCTTTCTATTATAATTTTTATTATTTTCTATTATATCTATTTTATAAGGCTCAAATCAAAGATAAACAGTATTGCATTATTTGAAAGCTAAAAATTTGATTATTATTTACTTTTATTCATCGAAATGTTTATCAAGACTAAAATCTTCTCAAGAATTTTTTCAAAGCTTGTATGGGAGAAAAATCTGCATGAATTTATTTGTATTACCTTAAATATGTATTTATTTAATAAAACTGGTAATAAAACTATCTGAAAAATGTCAGCATTAGAACCAATTAAATAAAAGAAACGTTTTTGTCATGTACATAACAACTTGAAGTCACTCACTGACACGCTTACATACTCCAGAAATAAATTAAGAACAAAATTGTGCTCAATTTATTTTTTATATCCTTTTATTTGCCTTTCATTTTGTGTATATTACTTTTACTATCATTTCATACTTTTGAGAATTTATTATTGGAAAATAAATGAATAACGTTTATAGACATAGCAAACATTTTTAAAATAAGTCTATCACCTACAAATTATTTAATTACTACGTCATCATGAATATTAAAATTTCTTGAAAATTTAATTTTAAACTGATAAAATTTCTTTAACACACTGTTTAATGTGTAATTTAATTTAATTGGTGTTTGAATATTTTTGTGTGTGTGTATGTTCATTCACTCTTAACACTATTTTTGTAAAGTAGCTCATCTAATCAACATATGAAATGTAACATTTAAAAAAAATATGAAATGTAACATTTTACTTTAAAAACCAATAACGTTAAAATAGAATATATCAGTATTACGAAATTTAAACTCCTTACTGACTTTTCTTAAGTCAAAGCATACTTTGATCAGCTTAAATTTTTCAAGATATGATATAAATTATGGTGTTCGTGATTAATTTTATTTTATATGAAGGTCCCCAAATATATTTCATTTCCGGAAAATCTTCAAAAATGGTTTCAGGAATATTTTGCAGTAATTATAAGCACAATATGCAACACTACATTTAACAATGGGGCCAATTTTTTGAAATAACAAAATATTATTTACACGAATTTATTTATTATTATTAACTATCCCAAATTTTAAATGCTGACTTTTTTGCTTATTTTTCCAATTATTGCTTTAATAATATGGTAGCATCAAAAAGATATTGCATAATCCAATGTTTAAAAAAATATATATAGTCCTTTCCTTCTCGATACATATTCTGGTGTTGGAATATCCCAAATAGCATGCCAAATTTAGAGTCCAATAAAGCACCGTCAATTCAGCTACATAACATCTGCTGCAAAATAGATTGATTCTTATTGCATTAACTTTTTACTAAAAAACAAGAAATTATTGAACTATTATAAAAGAGCCCTTGTAGAGATAATGGGCATAGATTAAAAGAAACAGAATTTTAAAAAAAATCGATATGTTTTCCCTTTCAAACATACTATTCCTTTCACAAAAACTTTATTCTGTCAATCGATTTCTTTGCTTTTTATTAACTCCACATCAGGGTATTTTAAAAAGAGGGAATTGGTTTTAATAAAAGATTTTACGGAGATTCATATGCAATAGTTTTTTGAACACAATGTAAGAAAAGACTGAAAAGTATATAAGTAGCCTACCAAGTAATCCACACTATGTATCACATTTTATTCGATAGTTTCAAATTTAAAAAACTAACTTATGTATAAATCTGATAATGAGATTCAAATCATGCTTATTTAAATATAAAACTTACTAAAATAGCTAAATTTCAAGACTAAAATAAAAATCTGTTGTAAAATGTACATTTTTAAAAATTTAAAAATTAATAAGCTTCTTTCTTTCAGTGGGATGTTTTTAAAAAAATTACAATGATACTAAAAATTAGCAAAAAATTTGATATTGAATAAACTATTTAGATTTATATATATATATATATGATAAATTACTTTGCTCGCTTACGTAAAAGCACAAAAGATTATTTTCTAAACTTCAAAAAATTTCTTTAAGAAATTCCAAACTTCTTTACAAAATAATTAAATATATTTATAACCTAATTTTAAGGAGTTTGTAGAGATATCATAACCAAATACGATGTTCTTAGATTAGAACATTAAGTCTGTGTTATTCATTATCACCAATGGACTTATATTTCTATATCAGTTGTAACACGAATTTTAAAGATATTTTTCTTTTGTTAAGCAGTAACTTTTTTGATAAAATAATTCGTTAGTATAGTCAAAATTGTTGAAAATTGTAAAAGTATATTGAAGTAGATCAATAAACATCTCAAAACTAAAATAAATCTACATTGATATTGAACTGTAAGTTTATGTAATTATAATTAAATTTACAAATAAAAGTATATTTATCGAGAAGTATGCATATACACAGTTGTGTATACACACACACACACACACACACACACACACATATATATATATATATATATATATATATATATATATATATATATATATATATATGTATGTATGTATGTATGTATGTATGTATGTATGGTATCACAATATTTACTTAATTTTTAACTTGTATACCACACAAAACTGAAAAGTATTTAGAATTGCAACGTAGTGTTTTCTTGTGACTTTTAAATATTTTTCCCATGGTTCGGAAATATAATGTAATATCTAATATGTCTTGATAAAATATATTTGATAGAATTTTAACTATAGGGAAATTTCTTATGATCAAAAATCAAATTCAACAAATCAAATAAAAAAACAATGTTCAAGGAAGACTATTTCTTATAAATTGCTTTGAGAAAAACTAATTTCAGATAAATTTAATTTCCTTCATTTTAGTTAAAAACAAAGTGCTTTCAAGGACACTCTTAAGTTTTCACTGACATTGAAACCATGATTAAAACTCACTAAAATCTAAATTAAAAAACGATCTTATTTTTTATTCGTTTTGTTTTAAGTCAAAGTGTTTTTAAGGACGTACTTTTAAGTTTTCACTGACATTGAGACCGTGATTAAATCTTCTAAATTTATATTTGTAATTAGCATAAAGAATAGCAGTGGATTTTTCTGCTTACGTTAAGGCTTCTATTTACAAAATTTAACTTTATACTCTAGAATACTGAAAACCAATTCTATAAAAACAAATTAAAATAAATAAGAAATTTCATCATGGTTGAAATACGATAATAAAGTTACAATGTGTTTTTCATTAACATAGATTAAAGATTTTAAAAAACAGTAAAAAACTATGCAGGGAAATTTTAGTGTCTTTTTTAATATACTTTTAGTAAAGTATGTAAAATATAAAACCTTGTTTTGTTCACGATACATTTGATTGTTGAACACTTTCGTTCTTTACATGTTATATATTTTGTCTGGTTGAAATATTCGTATATTTGCAATAAAAGTTTAAAGAAATTTTCAGCATTTTTTGTATACCATTTAGTTCCATACCGGAAATAAAATTACAAAATATTGACTAATTACTGATTTATATTAAGTTAATAATGTTTTTATTTATGAGACGTATACGCATTCCGCTTAGAATATTCCAAAACATAAATTTAATATGCTTACAATATTAAATTTTAATATTTATTTGCACCAAAATACTGATTAAAAAAAGAATACTTGTGTGATGTAGTAACATACCACAAATTTAATATTAGATAATTTTTCTTTTTTGTATGTAAATTATCTAAAGAATTCAAAATTTACCTTCAAGTGTTATTATTAATCATAATTATATATTTTTCAATTAGTAAACTGTTGTGAAAAATTAATTTTATACCTAAGATTTGTTTTAACAACAAAAAACACTTTTGTTTGAAGTAGAAAAAGTTTATATTTCTGTATGATCCATAGTTATATTATTGCTTATTCTTACTGTTATGTTAAAAGAAATAAACTTGATCAATAATATTTAAAAATGAATTATTAACATATTCATGAAGTTGACCACAATACCTAATATTCTAATTTATTATATTATCCTCATTTCGATACATGCCAACAAGTTTTCCATGACCCTTTTTAAAACATCATATCAAAACATCAAAAGTTAAAAATTTGTGTCAATCAAACCTTATGCATGTCATGCATTTATAATTTTGAATGATTTGTTTGCATATTATTGCAAATATCAAAAGAATTTTTAATATCAGTATGCACTGAACATAAAATAAACAGGTCTACATAACTTGGATATATATTTTCAAAATAAAACTATCGAAATTACAAAAATTATGTGTTCTCATTTAAGCATTCAATAGCCCTTTTTTGCACATCGAGGAATAACTAGACCAAGATCTACAATTTACTGTGAATTCTTATCGTCGCATTCATCCATGCTCGAATACATGAACCATAGATCCTCACGCCAGAGCTCTAAAAATGCAACTAAACATGCAACAATAGCTTTAAAATTACGTGAATCTACATTCTTTAAAATTTCAGAAGCATATAAACTCATAAAATTTATGTGATAGCTGAATAAAATTTTACTTTTAAAAACATACAAGGGAATTATTTTTGTGAATGCTTTGTGTAGAAAATTCGGAATCAAATAAAAAAGGAAATTTATTTCTTTTAAAATTGAATTTTTTAACTATAGTACTCTTAAATAAAAGAAATGTTATCATTTTTAAGATTTAAATTTTATATATATCCACAATTGGAGATTAATAAAACCAAGATTACAAATTTATATATTATATAAATATGTATATAAAATACATATATTTTCTGTTTTGTAGAGGAAAAAATTATAAACTTAAAACTAGATTCTACTTCATTTATTATAATGAACAATTATAATAATGGAAATAAGAATTTAATAATTTTAAATGACTTAAAGTTTTTAAATAACAAATATATTTTCTTAATTATAGAAACTAAATATACAAACATTTTGCTTTTACATAAAAATTTAATTTATTCTAATAGATAACCATCAGTCCGTATCCTTTAAATATTCATAGAACAGCTTCTAGTAAATTATAATCTTAAATCTAATTTCAAAATTTTAATATGCGTATTTCTAACAACAACTAGCATCGAATACTTTCCTACTTTATTTAACAATTAAGTGAGTAGATATAGGGACAAAATATAGCATGCGTGTAGCCAATAAAAAAGGGGCGAAAAGAAAAATAAATTTCTTTTTCCTTCTCTTCTTCCCAATTTGCCGCTCATGAAGGAGGAAAAATACTCCCCTCTGCACATCCCAATACCTTGTGTTCAATTTCACCGAAGAAGCGTAAATAAATAAAAGAGCTCGTCGTTCCTGTTATCTTTCCGACAAAGACCAATAAACAAATATATAGTGAAATATGCTAGTGTGCGGGCTGACAAATACAAGTTTCTACAAAGTAATACAAAGTATACGACAAAGTATATATATATATATATATATATATATATATATATATATATATATATATAAATTTGATTTCATTATATATAATTCATTTATTTTATATCTCATTATTTATAACAAATTATCATTAATTTATAAATCTTATTAGTTCAATTAACTTTTTTTGAGAAGTTTCAACTGTAAAACTGCAGTAAATAAAACCAAAGATATATAGAACATACACAATTTTCGCTTACAATATGGCGTCCTTTTTCTTACAAATGTTTAATAATACACTACTGGCCATTAAAATTGCTACACCAAGAAGGCGACATGCTACAGACGTGAAATTTATACGAAAGGAAGAAGGTGTTGTGATATGCAAATGATTAGCTTTTCAGCGCATTCAGACAAAGCAGGCGCCAGTAGCGACACCTATATTGTATTTAAATGAGGAAATTGTTCAGCCGGTTCCTCATACACAAATTGCATTTGAACGTTGTTGCCTGGTGAAAAGTTGTTGTGATGTTTCGTGTAAGAAGAAGAAATGCGTACCAGCACGTTTCTGACTTTGATAAAGGTCAAATTGTACCGTACAGGGATTGCGGTTTATCTTATCGCAGTATTGCTGCTCGCGTCGGTCGAGATCCATTGACTGTTAGCAGAATATGGAATCGATGGGTTCAGGACGGTAATAAGGAACGCCATGCGGGATCTCAACGGCCACCTATCACTAGCAGCCGAGAAAACAGGCATATTATCTGCATGGCAGTAATGGATCGTGCAACCACGTCACGAGCCGTGAGTCAAGAAACGGGGTCGTTTGGAAGACAACAAGTGTCTGCACGAACAGTTCGACGACGTTTACAGCAGCATGGACTCTCAGCTCGGAGACCATGGATGCGGCTTCCCTCGACGCTGCGTCATAGACAAGAGCGCCTTTAATGGTGTGATCAACGACGAATCTGGGCGCACGAATGGCGAGACGTCATCTTTTCAGATGAATCCAGGTTCTGTGTTCAGCATCATGATTGTCGCATCCATGTTTGGTGGCATCGTGGTGAACGCACACTGGCAGCGTGCATTTGTCATCGTCATACTGGCCCATCACCTGGAGTGATTGTATGGGGTGCCATTGGATACAAGTCTCGGTCACCTTTTGTTCGCATTGACGGTGCTTTGAACACTGCACGTTACATTTCTGGTGTGTTACGACCCGTGGCTCTACCCTTTATTCGAGCCCTGTGAAACCCTACGTTTCAGCAGGATAATGCCCGACCGCGTGTTGCCGGTATTGTACGGACCTTCCTTGATACGGAACATGTTCGGCTGTTGCCCTGGCCAGCACGTTCTCCGGATCTTTCACCAAGTGAAAACGTCTGGTCAATGGTTGTTGAGCTACTGGCTCGTCACCAAACGCCATTCACTACGGTTGATGAACTGTGGCATCGTTTTGAAGCTGCATGGGCATCTGTACCTGTACATGCAATCCAATCTCTGTTTGACTCAATACCCAGGCGTATAACTGCTGTTATTACTGCCAGAGGTGGTTGTTCTGGGTACTGATTTCTCAGGATCTATCCAGCCAAATTTTTTGAAAATTTAATCACTTGTTATTTCTAGTATAATATATTTGTCCACTAAATATCATTTTGTTATCTGCATTTCTTCCTGGTGTAGTAATTTAAAGGCCAGTAGTGTATATATAACAAGAAAAACCAGTGAACATAAAAACTTTTACAATATGTTTTTAAAAGATTCTTTTTTTCTAAGTGAATTGCTTGCCTAAATTGTGTTGTTAGTTTGTATTGTTAGAATTTTATAAATCTGCAAATAAATTTGTGATATAAATAATAAATATATCTGAAATAATGTCTTGTAAAGGTGGTAAAATTTAAGTGACCATATGGCTTACTATAAAATGTTGATATTAATGTAAACAAATAAATATTAAATTATACTTCTTCATTTATATTTATTTCATAAATATTTTTGAAAATAAAAAAATAGAAATTTTAAAATAAAAGAATAAAACAAAAAGCAATACTAGAAGAAGCAGTTAATATTTTTTAAAAAGAGATTATTTCACTTTCCATGTATAAGTGTAGTTCTCCTTAAAAATCCTATTGTTGTGTTAGCTTATTTTTTATTTCAAATCAATTATAAATAATTTTTATAAGAAATTCATCTGTTCTTGTTCTTAAAATGTTTGACTCATGTAACTATATTAAAGTCCTTTGTAACAGAAAATACCTTCAGAACTCTGATAATTTTTTTAATTTATATCTCTTTTGAAATATTCTTTATTCAAAAGAAAAGTATGCTTAAAATGGGTTTGAAGTATGCATTTTTGTTGCTTCTTTCTACCATCTGAAAGTATTTGCTGTTAAAACAATTCTATATTTTTCTTATTGGTATATTATTTTTAATGAGGTATTATTAGTATCTAATTGATAAATTATTTTTCCCATGCATTAAATAAGCTACACTTCAAATATATTTTCTCTACTAAATAAGGCAATCTGCAATATAGTTTAATCAATTTGTCTCTAATTTAGATGATCTTAAATACATGAATTTAAATAGTTATTTAAATGCTGCATTTAAATTTAAAAATCTACTTATTTTTAACAAAAAATCTTTCAGAATATTTTATAAGTTAAAAAATCAGAGTTGAGTAAAAAAATTCTAAAAATGCAATACAATCAATCATCCGATAAAAAATTTCAGCAACTTAGAAATCTAACATCAAATATATAAAAGTCTTATGCAATGTTTTATAAAAAAAAAAAAAAAAAAAAAAAAAATATATATATATATATATATATTTATATATATATAATAAAAAAAAAAGTATATTCTTTTGGAAAAATCCAACAAATTCTACTAAAATGACCGTAAACTTAGCTTCCTCAACCAATAGATAGAATCAAGAATTCTATGAGCATATCAAATAAATTCTAATGGAATGCCTAGAGAATAAGAAATTCCCATTTTAAGAATAAAAGATGCCTAGTTTTTCATTTTTGCCTCCCATTTCTTCCAGCTATACGACATTTCCTTATGTTCTTCTTCAAAATAGAAAATTTCTGTGTCCCAGGTGTTGTTTTTTATCGAGAAAGTGATTAAAAATTTTTTTAAATTCTTTTAAAGAGAATGGAAGATATTTGTGAGATATTTTGAATAAAAGGTGGGAAATTATCTTTGAATGTCAATCTGGTTATGAGAAGTTGAATTTGTATTGCTGTATCCATTTTTGTTTTTATTTCTATTCTAAATCGAATGAGGAAAGATTTATGGTTGCTTTTAAGAATATTTTTTTAGTTTACTTATTCAATTGTTATATTGAAATATTAAATTTATTGCTTTCTATATTGCCCGATATTTATCCATCTTAAATTTCGAATTCAGCAAAACTTTCCATTTTTTTAACATTTTTTTGAGTCATAAGCAAGTATACTATGTAGGAGAAAAATACCAATAAAATTTTGTTTTTTATATTTATTTATTATTTTTAGAAATATTTTTATTTACTATATTAGTTGTATTGACTAAAATATTACTTTTATTACTGCAATACGTCATGCACTTCGCTACAACTTATTTATTTTAAAAGAGAACATTAATAAAGCTTAAAATACATTTAAATGTTTAAGAGCGTACAATATACATAGGTGGACAAACAAATAAACCTGTGTACATAACTCCAAAAGATTTTTTGTAGTAAAAACTTTTAAACATAATACTCATACTATCACTTACCTAATTATTTAAAAACATACATTGATGCAATTTTAAAAGCCTTTAGTTAAGAAAAAGCATCGAGATTTATATTTTAATTCATTTTAAATGTATAATGTGCTTAAAATATACATGATATTCAAAAAATTGAATTAATTTTGTTCGATTGTCGCATATAAAATTGCCAATTTTTTAAAAAAGATATAATTAATAAACTAATATAATCCCACAAATGTAGAACTTCATTAATATAAAATTCTAAATTAATAACTACGTTTTAAAGTATATAGAAATTCTACACCTTAAGTGTTCTATAAAGTCAAAAATAATATAAGTCTTTAGCCAATTCAACGTGCCTCAATTTAAAAAAATCATGTTTGCGAGTGAATTAATCTGATAAACGAAGTCTCTTTTTCCACAATATTTTCTACGATGAATTTAAAACAAACGAAACAATGCAATTATTTCCTTCCTTAAAACTTATATTTAAATAAAAATTTGTGTAAAGAAGAAAATTCTAGAACTTGGAAAATGAAATTGAAACACCGAAAATTTTCACAAAACAATCTTTATTAATGTTCAATTTTTAATACAAAATTTGGTGATGGTGTTCAGTTTTTGAATCTTTTATTACTGGCTACTTGGAGATATTTGTTTCATTTTATTCATTGTGCAAAAATATCCACTAGATATAATGTTTTCTAATAACTTTCTTCTTTAACATGTGCATGTTTCCTTTTTAACATGTAATCAATTAGGGTAAAGATTTGGAAAATTCTTTTCACTAATTTATTTAACAAAACAACTGTTATGTTCAAGTGTCTATAACACTGCTCATCATGATTATTTCCCTCGAAAAGTAAATAGTGAGTGTAATGTAATTCTTCATTCTGATTCTAAATACGTAATCTGATTTCTTTCTTCAGGTAAAGTTTTTTGTGAATGCCATTTGTAATTTTTTATTCATACAAATTAAGGACAAATTTATCTAGAATAAATTTCACGAAAATGGCTGATGTTCGCGTGTTGAATAGTTTTCTAAGAACGTTTATGCCTATTTATGTTTTAACATGTTAGGTATTCCCTTGTTTTAATAAACAAATGTGCCAATAGTCAATATTGAAATAGTTGTAAATCATGCGATAATGTATGTGGTGATTGATGCTTCTGTTGTACAGCTGTTATAAGTTATATAAATTTTTTATCATGCTAAGAAAGTTTTTAAATTGTCCAAACAAATTCTGGTACATCTGTGGAGAGCTGACATTCAAGTTTCAAATGCGAAATCTCAAACTAATCGTAAAAAACTGTTATGAACTGTATTTCTGTTATAAAAATACTTCTGGTGATTTTGATAAAGGCTAGGCTATGTCTCAGATATCTGCTGTATACCATGTTTTAGGCTTCTGGCGGGAAGTAAAAATGATATTCATGATATGCCGTTATCAGTCACTATGATTTGTATGGAACAGAATACCTATTCACTAAAGTGTTACTTCTGCATAACAAACATTACAGGAATAGTGTTCAAAATAAAATATATAGTAAACTATTCCAATTTTGCACATGCAATGAGACCTGTGCATCATAGTAAAGAATATCATATGCTACACACACACACAAAGTGTCTAAATTTTATGACCATATGTGATTATTCCGACCAAGCTCATACTAAAAACGAAAGAAAAGAAATTGTCCTACTCTTGAAGCGAATAATTTGTCAGAACTTCACTTTTATTTCAAAAAGATATTAATGACCATATAAAAGATTTAAATTTTTTAAAACAGTCATGGAATTTTTAAGTTTCGGGCTCAATGTATGTACAGGTATGTGTTTATCGTAATCGACATAGTGATTTTTAAAAACTACTTCTCTAATGAAGGCAATTTAGTTTTTTTAGAGGTATAAAAGCAAGTGAAGTCCCAATATGTTGGCTGACTACTGCTGAATTGTGAAAAGGTACAATCTAATGCAAAATATAGCAGAAAACCAAAATAAACAACTTTTTAGGTAAACCAGAATTAGCTGAATATTTATCATTAAGTGTTTACTAAAGATCAATTCTTTTAGAGCTTAAAAAATATGTGTTACAAAAAACTATGCCTGATGGAGGAAACCTGAGTACATATTTGAACTCAATGGGGAAAAGTTAATAAAATTCAGCTTATTTAGTTCTTGTGAAAGATTTTTTTTATTTGAAGACCAGTGTTATCTAAGTATTGAAGGTATTTTTTTAGTAAGTTTTTTTTTTGGGGGGAAATTTCTCACTTTCTAATTCTGAAAATGATTTCCATGAATCTGACTTTATTTTTGTATGTTGATATTTCATCAGATAGCAATTTATTACGTTTTTAAAATTTTATTTTTATTAAGATTTCTTATGGAGTATTTTATGGTCATTTTTGTATGTTTACATTTCTGGATTTAGATTTGTATGTACTCCTCAAGTACATAACTAATTGAAATCATCATTATCGCTAGTTAGTTTTTCATATTGACAGAAAAAAAGTTATAGTATGAAACTTTAGTATGCGCAGAGTATGCTAAAGTATGCGCAGAGTATGAAACAAAAATTCTCACAAATATTTTATCCATAACAATTTCTTGTTATTTCAAAATCACATAACTTTACATGAATATAAAATTATAAAAAAATGTTTTTAAATTAATAATAATAATAAAATAGTGATAAGTGTTTTTAAATTTGTTCATCACTAAAAATATTAAAATTATTGACTATCCCCTATACCATTTACTTCAATGATTAGTGAGATTTCGTCATATTAGATCTATTTATATAATGCTTCAGTATCCATTCAATAAAACTTGATGTGTTGCACTTGAAATCATGTCTTGTCAATTTCAAATCATTAACTTATCTAGTATACTACACTTTTAGACCTCATACTACACCAGCAACAAGCAAACTTAGTTAATGTATGTAACATGTGTAAATTTTGGATAGAAGAATGATTTAACCTTTTAAACTTTAAATTGAAAATGGAAACACTAACTACACTGCTGTAATTTTAATAATATTTTAAATTATTAACAATTGACAATTCGATTATCCAATAGTAATTTGATATTCTTATTAAAATTGCAACTGAGTTTATTTTAAATAATTGAATATCTAAGCAAACATGTTATGTAATTTCAGAAAATTTCTTACTTACTGAAATTCGTGCAGTTGTACTAGATATTATGGATTATTTTCTTATAGCTATTATGGAAGAACATATGGATTATTTTTTTGAGCATTTCCTTTGGGTTGAAAGTGTATGGGGCTGGACGTATATTTTAATTTTATTAAGGAATAATAATTCAAATGAATAACGTCAGGCTGCATACGCTCAAAATAATGTAATTATGGATGAATGATTTAATTTGCTATAGTTAAATGCATCATGAATAAGACACCAAAATCTTTGATGCAATTCTTTTAAAGTTTACTCATTAAAATTAATTTTTATATGTATTAATGTTTCCAAACACATTTACCACTTCTTTAAAAAAAGATTAAAAATATTGTTTTGTGAACGAAAACAATTCTATTTCTATTCTTGTTATTGCTCAATAAGAATACGTTTCAAAGCAGTTAAAAATCAGTTTTAAGAGCCTATTGTCCTAAAATCATGTGTTTACTGATGGGTGAAACTAAAAGTATATGTTCCATGGACGATTCTTTAAAATAGACAATAACGATTCATATTCTAAAATGCCTACAGCTCACAAATATTGTATTTCTGCTACCACGAAAGATAGCCTAAAGGTTCGAAGCACTAGGCTGTTTTAAGTAAATATTTCAAACAGTCCTTATGAAATTCTTCATTTTAAGTAATGAAAATGTGGAGACCCAGTTTCAGTGACTTCTGAAGACTATAATTACAAAAGGAACGACGAATATCTTCGGGTAAGATTTGTTTGTTGGCTCATTGCGAAACATTCTTTGCCAACTTTTCAGATTGTAATCAGGTTCGGTGAACTCAAGATATTAAAGGAAATGAAATGTTAAAATAGCTAATACTCAGTGCCATGAGATATTTGACATTTCTAAAATAAGATTTCAAATGCATGAATATTTGAAAATATTTTTTGGAGCAGCAAATATTTAATTAAATGCAGTGACTGCAGTACTTGTTTCAGGCAAAACATCAATTTTTCATAATGTTTATATGAAAATCTGTCCCCCTTGGAAAAAAATAAATTCCCTTATTATTAGAATTCCTTTCAAGAGTTTTCAATTGTGTTTCATAAGTTATGCAGCCAATATAATAGCATACTTTTCTCAAAGATCTTAATGAATACATAATTTTGATTTATTTGTGAGCAAGTATTATAATTTCCATCTATATAATAATAATAATATGCACTTCAAGAATATGATGTCTCAATTAAAGAACTTATATAAGTCCAAAACAATCTATGAATAATATTCTCAATAGGATTTTAATTTTACATACTTGTCATTTTACTAAAAATTATTTTCTAGCATTAACGTAGAAAATTGAAAATATGATAATGTATTGAATATATCATTAATATATTAATGCATTGAATATAAGTATTAAATTTAGAAAAATTAATTTTAGAAAAGTATGTATTAGTTTGGGGTAAAAGAAATCCATTATTTCTACGTGAACTTTATGTAACTTCTTTTGGATTCACTTTGTAAAAAGATTTAAAACAGCTTTCACGTATACTTTTAGATCTTGCGCGTTACGACTGCTGACATGCGGTTAACTTCGATCATTTTTGATATTTTATAGACATTTTCGAAGATGATTTTAGACATTTACCCACATGCGAGGTGCATTTCTAACATGAAAAATACCCGAACGGAATCGACGAAACAAAAATTGTACGTAACTGGTTGTTACAGTCTTATATAGGACAATAAACACCTTTCACAATTTTAGCCACCCGGCTATCTTTTTCGCCGTTACAAGAGAAAATCGAAAATGTGTCGAATTTTCTGTTTGCTGTCTTCCACTTTTAAAACATTGTACTCGTAACTGAATTAATAAATAAAAAACCGCAAGAGGATATTTTAGTGTCAAATGTCACCTTTCTAACGAGCATAAATCTGAAATTGTCTGATAGATACCTCACGAGATATCGATCACTACAGACGTCTACC